>JAADJF010000054.1:0-286193 GCA_012932015.1 Fusarium acutatum
GCGGAGGAGCAGGGAAGTCTCCTGGTGGTGGGATAGGAGGGAAAGGTGCTGGAGGCGCCTGCTGAAGGAAAGGGGGCGGGCGATGTGGACGGTCTTGGGGATCCTTTTCCTGAAAGCGTGGAGGTGAACGCGATGGTGATCTGCTGTACCCTGGGCGCTCAAATCGTGCTTTACGGCTTCGACTCCGACTTCGACTCCGACTGTAGCTGGGACTGCGTGGTCGTTTTGCGCTGCGATCGTTATCAAGACTGTATGATCGGCTTCGGCTGCGGGAAAGACTTCGACCCCTGACGTCTTGAAAAGCTCTTCGGCGCTTATGCGTGGGCCGTGAAGAACTTCGTGATCGACTGCGAGAATAGCTGCGAGATCTGGAGCGCGAACGACCCCTGTCTGACCCTTTTCTGTCCTTCTTCTTTCTCTCTTTCATTTTCTCGCAAAACTGACGGGACCAGCCGTAGTATGTGTCTCCTCCAATAACCTCACCCGTGATTTCATCCAGAACGACTCGTTCTCCCAACTCATTTAGATCGTTGCCGGGTTCGTTATTCCACTTTTGCTCCTTCGAGAACATGCGCTCGACCTCTCCTAGGAGGTCTTGTACAGCGTTGACGAGAACCTTGTCTGCAGGACCAGCCGCGAGTTGAATAGGTCGAATCTGGTCGGGAAACATTGGTTTCGTCGAGTTTGGGGTCAGGTGAGGTAACCATGTTGTTGCGGGTAGATCGTACCACGGTACTGTGCTATCTCCGTGAAAAGAAGGGAGCGTAAAGGGGGCGTCCTTTGCAAGCTTGAGAGTAATATTGGATGCTTGCGCTTCTTGGGCGGTTTGAGGAGCGACACCACTTGCGAGAGCATCTTCAAGCTTTTTGGCGAAACTAGACTTGACGTATTGCTGGTTCTCCCATAGACGAATAAGATCCGCGATCTTTTGCTTATGTTTCGGACAATTGTCGAATGCAGCGGCGCTTGCGATCATGCCAGGCAAAACGGGTTCCCAAGCTGTCGCAAACTTGAAGTCATCGTTTCTCGTGACGGCGTGGTACAGCACATCATTTAAAACATACAGAAGATGCAGTCTCCGTCGCTTAAGGCTCGGCCGTGAGCCATCGTCCTGTAGACTCTTGGATAGGGCGTTGAAGTATTTTGCCAGGGCAGTCGTGCGTGCGGCAGAGGGCGCAATTTTATCGATGATCCAAACCTTGCATTTCTGTTTGACCAAAAAAAGCACGCAAAATTTAGTGACTTCTGCTTGGGTACAGAGGGAAGAGCTTTTCAAGCGATGGAGCAGACCTGGACGTTGGGGCGCGAGCACTTGGCGAGGGCGTCTGTAAGGATTGGGAAGAAGGCATCGACTTCTGGACGGCTAAGAGATGTTGGATCGGCGCGGAAGAGAGTGGCAGAGAGTGTGGCCTTTGCGATGGCCAGCTCTGGCGTAGCCATTGTTCTGAGTAATCACTAGAGACTCTAATACAAAGACAATAAAATGTTGAATGAACGAAGTTGATTATTGAAGCTACCTACGGTGGAGCTGAGGCTAAGTTCGAGCCTCCTTCGATGAATGCGGCTAATTGCCGGGTCTCTCAGCACGTGGCTTGGCTGCACAAGTGGTAATTCGAGTATGACGCTCATGACGAGTCGCGAATAACGTCACTTTACCTGTACCATCTCAGAAAAATACCCAATTCAATTTCTCATAATACTGATTTAGTGAGAGTGTATTAACGTTGCAGCAACACAGAAAAGAGCGATTCTTTCCGTAGAAGCTCCAAGCGAGGTCGGGACCAGGTTCAAGGCTCCACTCCAACCGGTCTTGTCCGTAAAGATGTGTTGCATCCAGCTTATCACCGAATATGACAGCGTTGGTGAGCAAATTTGTGTACAATTGCAGATGAAATAAATTCAATATGATAGTTTCTCAATTCGAAATATCCAAGCAATCTGAAATCCTTTGCCTTTTTCTAGTAATTCATAATGACGATGCGTTAAGATACCTGTTATACACAGCTCTAATACCGAGCCTTCTCCTCATATACACTTTTCCGGATTGTTGGCTTAGGAGAATCGATCTCCCTTCGGACTTCGGTATACAGTTGCACTTTCGTATTTGCTCTTCTCTCCAATTCGCTGGCTCTCGGTCTCGGGCGCATGTCTCGTAGGGGCAGGGTCGCTGCTTGCTTCTTGGCTTGGGGAGCCGGTGCTATCGGTGCGGGCAGGGCTTCCGTTGCCCTCTGTGGTTTCCAAGTTCTCAATCATCTGTCTCTTCTTGCGGTGGGCTTCCATCTTGGCCTGTCGGTCGGCGTTGATCTGCTGCTTAGCGAAGTAGTAGGCACCGCCACCAGCTGTGATATGGTCAATTGATGTACTAGAGAAGAAGGAATTGTGATGTTATATACCGACGCAAAGAGAGCCCCAGCCCAGCCTATAATTAACATTGTCAGCTTCGAATTACTAGAGATCGGGGGAGCGGAAATCGGAGGCGCAAAAGTACGAACCAGAAAGATTTAACCTAGAACAGTCAGTATTAACGGCGCAATAATCGGATTTGTCTCGCTGTAAACTTACAGTATTCATTTTGGTGGTAATCGACAGTTCAGGTTGATGTTGAAATTTTTGAGAGCGAAAATCGGGACGCAGGATTGAAAGATTGTAAGAGGCAGGGTTTTGTCAAGGTGTAAGTGGAATGGCCTGACATGATGAACCGAGAGGTTCCTTTCGAGGTCCAGGCCTTGCCGCTTGGCGCCAGATTTGGGTACGTACCGTTGAAGAGCTCCAGTGGTTTTCAGTGCTTGACTTGACCATCTCCCGCCGCTAGAACAGTTTCACCTTGGGCCGTTGCGGCAACCACAAACTGCCGTTAGAAAGGTCACAGACGCAGCTTTTACAGGGATCAATTGGTTTGTGCTTCGATGGCACGCGGCAAGCTGAATCTGAACTTTATGATATGAACTCTTGGTTCTATCGGCACTTGGTTCCTTGGGGCCAGTCGACAATCTGTAGTGAAGTCTTATGATGAGTTTTGAGTACTAGGTATCTTAAGGCCATCTCTAATAAATATCTGTAGAGCTTTCTCTATTGCAGGTAAATATGTGCAACTGTTTCATGACAGTCGATCAACAGGTACAACGACTAAATCGGACAATTTTCAAAGTACCCTTTAGCATGATATCAATTTCAGCGTCAGTTTAGGCAATACAAGTTATCCCAAGCCTCGGAATAACCTTAAACTATTTACAAAAATGTTCTTCCTTAGCGATTATCCTTATATCATGACGTTCCCTATTTCATTTACTGACCGTGTGCATATCTTGAACTTCGATGGTTTCCCCGCTGATACACCCCTGGGACCTTAGCGGAAATCACTGACCCTGGTAGCTCTACAGTGCATCATTCATGAAACGAACCTATATGCACAGTACTGACCTCACGCAAAACACATATCTCTACAGTGCCAAGAACTACGCTAGACGCACCCACTTATGACATAAGGGTGGCTCAGCCAGCTCGAAATTGTGAGAGACCACGCAAGACAACTCGCAGCAAGATCGACATCGAAGCCACGAGGAGAATAGGGGACTTTGAATGAGAAAAAAACAAGACACTTCTCCAAAACATCCCTCGCTAGTTGTCCACGCACTTCCCCCACGATATCGACGATACGAGGCTCTTTGGGTTCTCGCCAAACGCCCCTGTCATTAACATTAACATCACCCACCCGCTCTTTCGTCGACCCCCAACGTTCCTTGTCACTGCCCAGTGCCGACATTTGGAGCTTTAACTTACCGTCTCGAATTCTGGCTCTTCCTTACAATCTCTTTGCTTGACTCTGGCTTACTACGACCTGTCGCGCCGGATTCAGCTTCAACTTTCGACTGTTGATGCCTTCATGAGTGAGACGACTGGGCGTGGGTGTAGCGGGTAGAGTCACCCTCGACCCTCGCTGTCGAGAGGAAGCATTTGTCTTATTATCATGGAGCCAACTAATGGAGAAGGGCCCGATGGCTCTTCACTTGTATGGATTCCCATTGTCTCAGGTATCTACAAAGCTAACAGTCTTACAGAAGCCGGTATCCTCATTACGAGCCCGATTCGAGAACATGGGCAACTCGACCAACTCCAACGTCAGCAAATCTGTCGATGTTCCACCTGCTACAACTCCAGCTGCTACCGGACCTCCTTCACGACCCATCTCCCCAGCTCCCAAACCGAACCGTCTACGTGATTTCAAGCCTGGACAAGAAGTACCGCCGGCCAGTCCTTCGACCCCAGCAATCCCTGCGAGACCAAAGCCTAAGCCAGCGGCACTGTCTGTGAATCACGATGCCCCTCCCCCGCCGACGTCCGCACGACCAGCTCCGACCCCGAAACCACAACCAGTTCAGCTGCAACAACCACCTGCGTCGGCTACGCTTCCAGCTGTGACGGTTCTTCCACCTCAGTCGCCCCCCAAGGGTCGACTCTCAGCACTAGCAGTTGGAGACCAACCGTCGTTCGTAAACCCAGATGCTGTCGCGACACCTCCAACACCAACCGGCGGTAGCCGATCATTCAAGATTCCAAGTCGATCACTTAATACTTCACCATCTCTCAATACTCCTAAGTCTCCTCGCCCTGGCGGTTCGAGGCCACCGTCACCGCCTCCACCTAGACGTTCTGGAGAGCTGATCAGGACTCGAGAACCCAAGGTTCCTCCACCGCCGCCAGCCCCTCGCAATGAAAAGGCACTGATACCTGCGCCCCCCAAGACCGCATCGATTTCTGGGCCAACAGTCATTGGGAAGGGTGGCATCTCCCAGGAAAACTCACCATTTAACAGTCCGCCAAGTAGCTGGGGGTCTGGGGAGGAGACACCTCCAAAACTACCAACACGACCTAGGCCACAATCGCACATTGAACCAAGCAGGCCAAAATCTGTGGTTGTGGGTTTTGATCCTCCGCCTGTTCATCATTCGATCACAACTATGAGAAAGGATCGTGAAGAGGCCAATGGGTTCTCAAGAGGCCATATAACTCCTCAGGTAACTGGCGAGCCTCGACCAGCACTACCGGCAAGACCTGCAAACTTTGACATCCCGCCTCGACCTCCTCCAGTAAACAATAATAGTAATAGCATGCCTCCTCCCCCACGACCACAACGCCCAGTTGCAACGACAGCAGTGCAAGCCGTCGATCCGGCGCCTACTTCTTCACCACCCAAACGAGTGGTTTCAACCCCTACGACACAGCAACCTCAGCAACAGCTTGCAGCTCCTTCACGAGGTCATGGCAGGTCTATGACGATAGATAGAGCATCTGACCGAACACCAGCCGAGTTCCGTATTGCCCCGACGACCGTTGCCGCCCCAATTGCTGCTGCCGCACCTCCAAAGTCTGTACAATCCACTCCAGTCGTTGCCGCAAAAATTGCTCCAAAGGCTGAGCCTATCCATCACGTCACGACATATCCCGAGGCTTCAAACACCAATCGACGACCACCTTTCAGCAAGCATGGAACTTATGAGATTCCAACAAAGTATGATGCGAGAAGTTTCGACGTCTGTGGTGAATTTATTTGCGCCAGTGGTTACATGACAAGAGTGTGGAGTCTCGTTGACGGCGAGCAAATCATGAGCTTACAGCATACTGAGGGAGTCAAGGCGACAGCGGTAAGCTTCAAACCTGCAGCTGACCCGCGAGAAGAAGGCAAGAGGATATGGATCGGTACCAATACAGGAGACCTCATGGAAGTCGAGATAGCGACGCATGCCATAACGCCGAGCAAGCCAAATGTCCATGGTCGAAACGAAGTTGTGCGAATATTCCGACATTGGAACGAAATCTGGACTATGGATGAATCGGGAACACTACTCGTGTGGGGACCGGATGAGAAAGCGGTTGCAAACATTACAGGACATCCCACTCAGAGTTACAAGCTTCCAAAAGGACACACGCATTCCATGGTTATCGGAGATTATCTTTGGCATGCGACAGGCAAGGAGATTCGAGTATTTGCGCCTACAGCTGATGGGCGAACCCAATTTCAAGTGCTCGTTCGTCCCCTGATAGCGGATAGTGCCGGCGAGGTTACTTCGGGCACTCTTGTCAAGTCACATCCGGACAAGGTCTTCTTCGGTCATGTGGATGGCAAGGTGACTGTCTACAATACCAATGACTATTCATGCGTCATGATGATGAACATCAGCACATGGAAGATCAACGCACTGGCAAGTGCAGGCAACTACATCTGGGCGGCGTATAACACCGGTAAAATATGTGTGTATGATGTGGAGGAGGCACCTTGGGTCATTCTCAAAGAGTGGCAGGGACATGAGAATCCCATTGTCAAGATGGCCGCCGACCCCTCTTGCTCATATTTCCTGGACCGACAGCAAATCATTTCATTGGGGGCTGATAACAAGATTAAAGCATGGGATGGCTTGCTTGAGGATGACTTCCTCGAAGATTCAATGAAGTCGAAAGATACTCAATACTGCGACTTCGACGAAATACGAGCCCTATTCTTTACTTGGAATGCTGGAGCATCGACACCTTCGAGTCTACGACATTCGGGTGGCGATTCGACATTCTTTCAAGATCTTGTTCAGTCAAGTGGTTCGCCAGATATCCTTGTGTTTGGTTTCCAGGAACTCGTGGACTTAGAGGACAAGAAGTTGACGGCCAAGCGATTCTTGAAGCCCAAGAAGAAAGAAGCCGGAACAGACCAGGAACGAATGAGCCACCAATATCGGGATTGGCGTGACTTTTTGATGAAGACCCTCGATGACTACATGCCGGCGGACGATTTATACCACCTCCTTCATACAGCACCTATGGTTGGGTTGTTTACCTGTGTCTTTGTGAAAGCCACCCTACGGGACAGGATCAGGGGCCTCCAGGGTGCCGAAGTCAAGCGAGGTATGGGTGGTTTGCACGGTAACAAGGGCTGTGTTGCCGTACGCTTCCGAGTTGATGACACTTCCATCTGCCTCGTCAATTGCCATTTGGCTGCCGGACAGTCACAAGCGAACGCCCGACACAATGACATTGCTGCCATTCTTGAAGCTAATCTATTTGCTGTGGAACGAGATTCTGCAGCTCGTATTGACAGCTTCGTTGGTGGCGGCGATGGCAGTCTAATCATGGATCATGAGCTGTGTATTCTCAATGGTGACCTGAACTACCGAATTGATACCATGTCTCGTGATACGGTTGTCACAGCAGTCAAACAGAACAATCTGGGCAAACTCCTCGAACGAGATCAGCTTTTGGTGGCACGAAGACGAAATCCAGCATTCAAGCTTCGAGCTTTTGAAGAAATGCCCATCACATTTGCGCCAACTTACAAGTACGATGTTGGTACTGACAACTATGACACCAGCGAGAAGAGACGAAGCCCTGCCTGGTGTGATCGACTACTATACAGAGGACGAGGCCGTGTTGAGCAATTTGATTACAGACGGCATGAGGTTCGGGTGAGTGACCACCGTCCTGTAACTGGAACTTTCAACCTTTGGGTCAAGAAGGTCGATCCAAGAGGTCGAGCAACAGCTTGGATGGAAAGTCAACAGAGTTTCGAAGATATGCGGGAGAAAGAAACGTCTGAAGACAAGTGAGTTTGAACGTGCTTCATCAACGGTGCTGAACTAACATGAAGACAGACTTTTGTTCTTAAGAGATATCTGCGGCTTTGACGAAGAGACGAGCAAGAGGCTCATTAGAGAGAAGTCAGCGAGACGTGACAACCGCAGTCCCGTTCGCGCTTAGTTACCACTCAATACCCAGACGGCAAAGTCGTCTAGATTCCTAAAACACAGCACAGAAAAGAAAGACATGAGAGGCGTATGAACGAGTTGGATTGATGATTTATCGGAGTAAAAAGCAGGCTGGGGAGAGTTTTAAAGGAATGCGGATGTGATAGTGAGTATCACGGATAGGGGCGTGCGGAGGTGATAGACTATTTGTTTTTACTACATTTCTTGTCTTTGTTGATAGCTGGAAGTACTTTAGACATTGACATGGACACATGAGAGGATTGTGGACATTTATGATAGACGTTTGGTCACCCAAGGGGGGGAATACTGGGAATAAGCTGATGACGAAAGTTGAGATAAAGGAAAATATAAGACGTTGAAGTGTCGGGCAATTAGTATGTGAATTTGAATGTTGACTTATAGCCCTCAACATAAAGTACTTGGAGTTGGCAGATATGATTAGCTATAGCGGTGAGCTGCCCTCGTTCGGTTATCTCAAATCTGGAATTCGGAAGCTCTATCGAGATTATAAAGTCAATTCGCGTTAAAGCGAGATTGATCATGCCATAATGCATCATTGTCGACCTGTTGCATCCCGATATACAGAAGAATAGGGTAGCTCGCTTGTAAGCGGTCTCCATTAGTATTATCACTTTGGCGGTTATAAAATTTGTTGGATGTGAAATACGAAATACCCAACCAACACAAGTTAACGATAAGTGTTGGTATAAAGAATACGATTACGAGCTTGGGAACGGCTGCATACATCAAAATGCATGTCAGCCTGCATTTGTCTCATGCTGGAGGCCAACTGCGCACGATGGATGGAGGATAGAACGCCCCGCATCATCCGAAGTCCCCTGAAAATTACTGAGAAGCCCCTGTAATTGCAGCCAGCGGAAGCCGGTCCCGGAGGTTAATTCGTTGTGGGATTGCAAGGTGATTGGCTGGCTCGTGTGCGGCTCCTTGTTGAGCCCGTTGCCAAGTCACCTAATTCGTGACTGGATAAAGCCATCAATTTATCTTCTCCTGAGCTGAGATGAGAGATTGAATTTGAATTCTTTCTTGAATTCTGTTTCTGTTAGTCTTATTAGTGAAAAGAGACTGTCAAGAGGCTTGAATTGGAGTATCTACGGACATCTTTTGGCGGTTTTGCTCATCATAGACTCGTCAGCCTTGACTCATTACCCAGGTTGATCGAGCGGTGAGACTCAACTTATCTTCTTCACCCTTTCAAAGCTGGACCTCAAGAAAAGCCCTGAAAATGGCGAGCTCAACAGAAAACACGGCTGGTCCTCGAAAGACACCAATTGCCAGCCCAGGACCCAACAGCAAGCCTCTTCCAAGACCGGAATTGACAGATGAGCAAAAGACAAAGTATGAGGCTCTGCTAGAGCAAGTAAAGAGCATCACCGACATCCAATGCGAGAAGAAAGCCGACGAGGAGGACAAATCAGGCCCCATCACTGATCACGAGCGCTCATGGCTCACCCGTGAGTGTCTTCTCCGTTATCTCCGCGCTACAAAGTGGTCAGTCGACGACTCTGCCAAGCGGCTCAAGGCAACTCTCGCATGGCGTCGGGAGTACGGTCTTGAGGGTTTCACGCCTGAGTACATCTCTCCTGAGCAGGAGACTGGAAAGCAGATGATCATCGGATATGATCGTCAGGGTCGACCCTGTCAGTATCTTAACCCGGCTAGACAAAACACGGATACCAGTCCCCGACAGCTGCATCACTTGTTCTACATGGTCGAGCGGGTGACGGATCTTATGCCGCCTGGAGTGGAGATGCTGAGCCTCATGATCAATTTCAAGCCCAGCAAGGAGCGCAAGAATACGAGTGTGCCCGTGTCTGTTGCGCGAGAGGTGTTGCATATTCTGCAGAACCACTATCCTGAGAGACTTGGCAAGGCTCTTATCATCAACGGTGAGTACTGTGTATCTCTTGTAACGAAGAACAGAACTGACAACATCAGTACCGTGGATCGTATGGGGTTTCTTCAAAATCATCACCCCTTTCATCGACCCCGTGACGCGAGAGAAGCTCAAGTTCAACGAAGACATGAAGCAGTACGTTCCTCCTGAGCATCTGTGGAGCCTCGACTGGGGCGGTGATATGGACTTTGAGTATGACCACGAGACATACTGGCCAGCGCTGAACGAGCTGTGCCGCCAGAAGCGTGACGACAAGTACCGACGGTGGGAGGCAGCTGGCAAGGAGATTGGTGAGAGCGAGGATTATCTCGCGGGTGGAACGGATGTCAGTGTCAAGGGATTCAAGTTTGGTGAGGATGCTGGTGTTAAGGATGTGCAGGAGAAGCTGGCGGAGACTAAGCTGGAGGAGCAGCCTGTTGCGGCGTAGGTGTACGGTGATATCACGCGTGTTTTTGGGTGAGATGATAGATGGTTGAGCCGTGTGTCTATGTGCTAGGGCGGAGTGGCGTTGAGCCTCATCTAAACTAGAGCAGGGTATTGTGGGGGTATCGACCGATTTATACAGTTCTGAGGACGCCTGCTCGCATAGTCGGCATGTTATAGACATTTTTCGTATTTCCCTCAGATTGTTTAGTGGGAGACTTGAATCAGACGGAAGAGGGCAAAGCTCGAATGGTGCCCGTGAATCAGCTCACTGAGGTTCGGCATGGTGTTGAGAGTGAATATCCTTCTGCATAAGGGCGATTGGCCTTGATCACTCATGTTCACTTCTTCACTCTCCTAAGTGTCTTGCATCACTGCGTAATACCTCACAGGGCACTTGGCGTATCAGCGCCCTTGTATCAATATTCACAAGTGTTCTTGTCCACCATGGCTGAGTACCAGTGTTACGCACCAATCAATTCGAAAAGAATTCTCCGAGCATGTTCACCAGTCTTATTCATATGCAACTGACATAAGGCCAAATGTAACTAAGTCCTGATGATATGATAGTTCACAAAGTGCAACAGAGCCTCAACCCCAAGCTTATTCGGGCGCAAAGGTTCGCGATATGTATTCCAGATTGAACAAGCTCAGCAGTATGCAAGGACACAATAGGAAAAGCCGAGGTCATTTGATCACCTTCAGCTTATGCCCATTCCTTTCAAACCCCTCTTCTCGTCCTGCAGGCCCAGGGTGAAGATGTACGACACAAGGCTGAATTAGCATGTAAGTCGTCGTATTCGGAGTGAAGTCTCCCCAATTCTGATAAAGGCTGACAAGTCTTTTTTTTGTTTACAGCAAACAGAAGATCCAAACAAAAAACAAGACACATCTGACCCGAAAGTAACCCACAACAACCTCCATCTTTTAGTAGCGTTAATGCTGCCTGTTGGTTTTGCCTCTTGTTGCATGCGGTGCCTCAAAATGGGAAATCTAGCCACTCACATGAATTGGCACTCGCACACTCTGTTGAGATAGGCAATGAGCGCGACCTACGCAATTCATGCACACAACAAACTCGTCGGATCAACCCCACATCGAGAATGAAACCACTTTCATTTGCTTATTCACATAGCCAAGAATTGTTTGAGTCACACTTGGCTGTGGTTTGGTCCGGGAAAGTACTCGATCGTTACACAAAGTGGCATAGTCTATTTTAGGGTGAATCAAACCCCCGTGCACGTATTCACGAAAACAAGAATATAAACAGTCTTAGTAGAGCCTAAATTCTAGGCAGATTATGTGTGTACGTATGGGAAGTGCGTAAACTACCTAATTGTCATGTACGTAGGGCAAAAAGAAAACAAGTGTGCTTTTTTGCTTGGTAACATGACCCAACATGGCCTAACCACTTCCTAAAGGATTCGGACCAGGAGGAAACCAACCTACATCATCACTGATATAAATAGAGGGTTCCTTCTATGGATTCGAGCTGCATACTACGCGCCCAAAGTGCATAACAAGGCATTCTCGAGCCTCTCTTAACCACAGCCTGATCTTCACTTCACCCGTAGCAACAGCAACAGCATCAGCATCTTCAATCAACACCAACTCAGAGCTTGGCCGGGCCCGACGGTCAGGTCATATGCCCTTCTTCTCTCCCTCACTTCAGGTATAAAAGGAGGCCCCGAGGAGAAGTTGTGTGACCTTGCCAGCGCAGTCTTGCATCTAACTCGTCCGAGCAAGAAAGGGCCTCTATTGGATCAGTCGCTCGAGCACTTGCATCCGCATAAACATCTTCACCAACAGGAGGAACATAATTTCTGCAGACCCGAAACCAATCTACACCTGCCTTATCACGGCCTGAACAGCTTCACTCTTTCATACACCATGGATATCACAAAGCTGAGCAAGATGGGCTGGTCTCCTTTTCTCCAAGCCATGAACAGCACCGCCCAACCACTAAACTCTTCTTCATCATTCCCTGGAATAATGGACACTTTTCTTGTATCCGCAGGCCAAGCATCACCTCTACTCCAGCTCTTCCTATTCGTCTACCGCTTCGTGGGCGCTCAGTTGGGTCTTGACCCATCTCTCCTCCTCACCCTCCTCGGTTGTATATGGGGCCTGTCTAAACTCTTCGATCAAGTTTATGCAGCGATCGATAACTTTCTTCACACATACTTCAGGTGTACCATATACGTTAGCGAGAATGACCAGATCTATTCTACGCTCATGCAGTTCCTGTCGGAGCAGCAAGACATTGCGTCTAATCGTCATCTTACAGCCCAGACTGTCTTTAAGAGTGCCTGGGACGAGGAAGAAGATCAAGCAGATGTGTTAGCCACTAATACTGTCGAAGACGGTGAAGATTCGCCTAAGTATCTCAACTTTGCCAGCGACGCAGCTAGATGTGTAAGTTTTCGTACTCGTGCCTTTTGCAGCCACTGACACTCCTCAGAACCCACGATATGTCCCAGCCATGGGCACAACAGGATTTTGGCATGACAGGACTTACTTTCGAGTCAACCGGAAGAGAGAGTCTCTGCAAAGTACCAACGGTTGGGGAGGGACCAAGGATGTTGAGGAGCTCAAAATATCTTGCTTCGGCAGGTCTATTGGTAAGCTGATGGTACTGATCCTGAATCGATACTTAACTCACAATTTGTAGACCCTATCAAGCAACTTCTCGCAGATGCCAAAACAGCCTATTTCCTCGATACTCGCCACAAGACCACCATCTACCGCCCCAGAATAAAAGAAAGTCGCCGGGATGCTTGGAGCATGTGGCAGCAAGTTGCCCGGAGACCTATCCGACCAATGAGAACTGTGATTCTCGAGCATGAAGAGAAGCACGACGTTTTGCGAGACATCAACGAGTATTTGCACCCCGGAACTCCTAAGTGGTATGCTTCTCGAGGTATTCCACTCCGCCGTGGTTATCTCTTTCATGGACCACCCGGTACTGGCAAGACAAGTTTTTCGTTTGCATTGGCTGGCGTTTTCGGCATCGACATTTATGTTATCAGTCTTCAAGATCCTACCGTCAGCGAAGAGGATCTGGCTGTCTTGTTCACTAGACTTCCTCGCCGATGTGTTGTCCTTTTGGAAGACATCGACACTGCTGGTCTTCGTCGTCCCAACGGTGAAGAAGACGAAGAGGAGAATGAAGACGCTGCCGGAGAAAAGAGCAGCGATGCCAAAGGCAAAAAGTCAGAAAAGGCGGAGAAGAAAGAAAAAAAGAAATCCAAAAAGGCCAAAGACTCTTCCGACGGCGATACCGACAGCTCTGAAGAGGACCGAAAGAGACGCAGAAAGCGAAGACGAAACAGAAGAGACAGAGAGAATACTAGCAACAGGGGTACTAATAACATCTTGACTGTGGAAAGTATTTCACTTTCTGGACTTCTCAACGCCATTGACGGTGTTGCTTCGCATGAAGGTCGCATCCTCATCATGACCACCAACAAGCCCGAGTCCCTCGACGAGGCTCTCATTCGGCCGGGAAGAGTCGATGTGCAAGTTGGGTTCAAGAACGCAACCAGCGCGCAGGCATCAGAGCTCTTTTACCGGATGTACGAGATGTCGCGTAACAAGCCAGTCCCTATGTCCAAGACCAAACCTGTCGCACCCAAGGCACAGAATGGCAGTATCCACAGTCTAGTGGATAACAAAGGAAAAGAGACCACTCTGTCGATCGAAGAACTCAAGGAGATCTCACAGGAGTTTGGGCAACTCATTCCAGAGGGTATGTTCTCTCCCGCAGAGATTCAGGGGTTTTTGCTCAAGCGCAAGAAGAGTCCTCGAAAGGCGCTTGAGGACGCTTCTGGCTGGATTGAGGCTACCGTGAAGCAGAAAGAGCTCAAATCTAAGGTTGTGACCGTCCAGTAGTCTAAGGACTTCAACAGAGGCATCGCCGAGGGGGTGATGTTTGGGGGTTGCATGAGGATGATAATCGCTGGACTTTGATTCTTGCTATAATTTGATAACAGAACACGTAGTCTTAGAGCATAATTAGTAATTCATGAGTCCATGCCTCACTTTCTTTAATTGAAATTCTTACTTTTGTAGATGTTGATGAATGTTTCAGGGCAATGGTGATATTTGACTTATTTAGGTGAACTCTCGGTGTAGCTCGGTCAGAACCTCAGGTCTCCACATATGTCACCTCCCACTACCTCACCCTCCAGACAAGCCTACGTTTACACGTGCGACAACGAGCCTCAAAGCACGACGACCACATTAGATTTCTCCCGCCTACAAGCTTTACGAACACCCCAAATAATATCGGAAGCTGCGAAATGCTCCAGCGACAGCCTCACAGCCCATCATGAGCAACCTCCAACCCCCTAACACCGTGGCGCCAACGCCTACACCAAGCGGCAGCAAAGATCCTGGCCTGCGATACCCCAGCAATGGAAAGAATATCTACAGTCGCCCATTGAATAGGACCAAGACGGCTGAGCTGAGCCAGGCGAGCTTTGCGTATCTGTTTGGCGAGATGGTGACGTATGCGCAGAGAAGGGTCAAGGGCATTCAGGAGCTTGAACAGCGGTACGCACGCTCAATCCTCCCTGTTAATGAAGTGCGGGAGCTAATTATGTGCAGACTTAATCTTCAAGGCCACTCTATCGGTCTAAAACTCCTCGATCTTCTCCTCTTCCGCGAACCAGCGCGTACGCAGACCCGACCACTAAGCATTATCGCTCTCCTCCACTTCATAAAGCAAAATATCTGGCAGCACCTCTTCGGCCGTCAAGCAGACCGACTTGAGAAATCCGCCAACCCCGAAACACCAGACGAATACATGATCATCGATAACGAACCTCTTGTAAACCAATACATCAGCGTGCCCAAAGAAATGAGCCAGCTGAACTGCGCTGCTTACGTAGCCGGTATTGTGGAGGGTGTCTGCGATGGAGCTGATTTTCCAGCGAGAGTCACAGCGCATACGGTTGCAGAGGGTGATATGTGGCCTGGCAAGACGGTCTTTCTCGTCAAGTTTAGACCGGAAGTATTGGAGAGGGAGGGATTCTTGGGGAAGAATTAAGTGGTGAGGATGGAGTTTTGGAGTTTTTATGATGGGTTGGGTTTGATACAGACGAATTGTGTCTTTGGCGATGTGATATCATGCCTGATTTAATATTGAACCATTCTGCCATGCTACTTCTCTATAGTCATGCTACACCCAACGCCTTGCTCAAAACAACAACGACAATGTGCATCCCATTCATCGCGGCAGAGCACTTCCAGAGCCCTTTGGCTTTCCACCAGTTCCAATACTAGGGCCCTTATTCATGAGCTCCGAAAGACCTAGGTCCTTCCAAGCAGGCTCCTTTGACTTTTGCGTAGCGCGCTGAATTCCAAACGCAGCATGTTGATCAGGCACAACATCGTCTTCGTCTTCCGGGTTGATGGGCTGGTGAACGGGTGGAACGTAGATCTCGTCATCGGGTAGCTTGTCCTTGCAGAAGTCTTCAAAGAGGTCTGCGTCGCGGGAGCGGTGCATGTGAACGAACGTGAAGGATGAGTCTTTGTTCTGAATGTGTTAGCTAGGGTAGAAGTGCTTAGGGCAAGGGAAAGCTACCATTTTGAAGGATGTCGAGGTATCTTGAATGGTTTGTTTGTTGATGTTGAGGATCGGTTGGTTTCCACAGCGGGACGGATGGCGGGGTGTGGGGCCGTAGTAAGAGCTCTGGCAGTTGGGTTCCGTACAGGTACGGCAATTGATCAATTTTCACGGTCTAATGAGGCTTCAGAGATTTGAATTTCGATTATTTTAGACATATAAAGCTGAATTATTACCCTATTTCAAGCGATTTTGTGTTTTCCGTGTCATTGGCTTCCGAACGAGGTTCTCTTGTCCTCTTAGCTACAGGCGGTTTGGTGGCCTTTGTACTCAGTCACTAACTTTAAGGTGTTACAGCCGACCTACCATGGGTGACCGGCCGAAATATCTTGCTTCTGCATCATCTTCAAAACGTGTCGGCTTGACGTTCACGGTCCGCTCTCTAAGCTTCATCTTGCAATTTTTACTATCTGTTAGACTACTTCATTTATTGGCTCCGACGGCCACTATTTCAAACCGCTCACCATGGCGACTTCAGGCGAGCAACAGCCCCCAAAAGAGGCACAGCCTGCAAGCGTGCCACAACCTGTACTAACACCAAGACTGCCCCTCGACATTCTCTATCACATCGGATCTCTTCTTTCTGCCGAGTCCGTCACTGAGCATGAGCACCAAATAGACAGCAACAGTTCGTGCGACTGCTGCATGGACAAGTCGTCAGCTACTCTCTACAAACTGACTTATACTTCCAAAGCTACCAGGGATGTCTTGGAACCCTTGCTCTATCGGAATCTTATCTTGACAACTCCCCAGGATGTCACAAACATATTCATCAATCTCATTCAAAGACCTGAACTTCGTCAACATGTTCAGTACATTCTTTGCTATGCTGATTTAGTGGGACCACGGGTCAGGAAACTCGAAATGCCCGAATGCAAGAAGATTTGGTCAAAGCGATGCCCTTCTGACAAACCTGCTCTGATGCGTCTTCTCGATGGCGCTGGTCTTCACAAACTCGCTTGGTCGGCTTGTATGCTGGAGCGAACAAAACAGCGATTCATGTTCTCTCCAGATTTCAAGCATGATGGAATTCTGGAACTGCTGTTTGCCTCTATTCTATTCTTGTCGCCAAACGTTACCAGCTTTACCTGGCGGGATTGCAACAACAACCCAAAGGCCTTCATACTGGATCACATCATGTGCAAGGCGGTACATGATGGCCTTCCTCTCATGCCCAAGCTGCAGAAACTCAGCACTGAAAAGGCAGAGTTTGAGGAGAGCAAGCAAGCACAATTCTTCACCCCGCACATCAACCTGTGGGACAACCTGTACTGCCTGCAACTCAACGACATCGACTTGGACATGGAGTTCGTTTTGATGCTTTTTAACGGAAGTTTCAAGGAGAACCGGCCCGTGAAAGAACTTATCGTCCGCTGTGTAGCTGGTTCAGAGCGACCAGAGAGCTTGACCTCGTTTCCACCAGGTTTCGAACTGGCATCGTCAATGCTTCTGGGGGACAAGAATGTCGATAATTACAAGGACCAGTTCAAAGCCTTCCCTAACCTCAACCTCCTCGATGTCACTTTTGTATTTCACAGGGGTCGCATGGAAGAAGGTTCACTCACTTTGAAGGCTTTCCTACACGCTGTTGGGTCACCCGAGCGCTTATGCCTGTCGGGCCATCCTCTACCGACTTCGACTCTAGACACCGGCATCACACACTCGAGACTTAAGTACCTCAAGGTCCGGGAATTTCAGCCAAACGCCCCTGCAAAAACAACATCCAAGGAAAACCTCATCGCGGGTCTCAACCAATTCTGGAACAAAAAGTCCATGATTGTACCGAACCTTGAGGAGATTGACTGGGACCACTACAAATTCAAGAGAGAAGACATGGAGGGCGAAGATAAAGCTGTTTGGGAACTTGTTGGAGAAGAGGAGTGGGAAGATGATTCGGGCTCTGATGAAGACGAAGATGAAGACGATGAAGAGCTTTGGTACTCTATGGGAAGAGGTGATATAGATGCATTTGTAGAGAGTGCGATGGATGTGGAAGACATGTGGGATGCCTGGGGGCCTTAAAGTGGGATCCGGTACTTCTGAAGATTTTGTAATCTACATCTACGCGCCCACGAAGAGACGAACGGTTAACAAACTAGACAGATTATCATTGATCATCTAGAAGACACAATTCATTAAACACTTCAGCTATCTGTGCGATCTTGGTAACTCCCCGGTCTCAAATGCCTTTCGTAGCGACCTTGTCATACATGGCTGAGCTAGTCTCATATACCCGAGACCTTTAGACAGCTTCAAATAGCATTGTTTCGCGACCATAGACGCGAAACTTGAAAGGAAAATCCAAACTGAATTTCTGATGAATTAAAAAAGACTCGGGAGTCTGATGTAAGAAAAACGCAAACTGAAATTTTGTCGAACTGCAAAGTCAGTAGATCACGCAAAGGCGCTTGGAGGCACTGCAAAGAGCGCAAGCTGACGTTCCGCTGCCTTGAAGATGGCTTGTCTTCCAGTCTTCAAACGCCATGCAAATCTGGTAACTTTGAGTTCTCAGTTCGCATCATGCTCACTCTCATCGTCATCGTCATCGTCGTCATCATCATCAGGAACTGGAGGTCCAGCCGGAGTGCCTGTGACCAAAGCAGTCACGGCTCCAGCTGCCGACAAATCAATGGCCATTTGAACAATATCCGGGTGCGAAGCCTCCATGTTTATGAGAAACTGCTGCAGTAGTTCAGGCGTTCCAATGTTACGAATGAAATTCAGCAGGTCTTCCCGGGACATGTTGTTCAAGTGCTGGAACATATTCACTTCAGCGGACATAGCCCAGGAGTCAAAGTTGAAGTATCCCGTTTGACCACGGTTTTTGAGGTAAACCTTCTCCTGGCAGGACATGAGTAATCGGTCAGTAGCCATATGGGAATCCCATTTAGCCAGGGGCTGCCAGGTGGCGTGGATTGGGTGGCTTGCGTCGAGGGTGAAGCCGGATTCATTGTGGTGCTCGATTCTGATGTTGGTAAATTCGGCCTTGTCGAACATGTCAATGTCCCAGAAGACGTACCCCCATGGAAGTGGCTGGTAAGGGGTAACTTCTCCATCGAATTCGTTCAGGAAAATTGCATAGCGACTTAGGATATGCCACGCGTTCTCTGGTCCAGGGTCGGGATCATTAATGAAAGGAGTACGCATCATGAAGTCTGGAGTGTCCATCCGTGCCCACTTTCCCGGAGCCCCCTCGTAGTCGTGCACAACACAGGTGAGCTGCTCGTCGTTACCGGGGAAGGGAGGTCTGGTTGGAAGATGGGGGTTCCAGTCAATGGGTGGATTAATACTTCGCATGACTTTTGCTCTCTCGATTCGCGACCCGGCAGTGAGAAAGTCTTTCAGAAAGGGGAGGCCTTGAGCAATGAGACTCATTGACCCAGGGCAAAGGGCATGGCTGATGTAGTATGGCAGCTGGGTACCCAATTCGATATCTCGTTCGAGAAAGGTATTGAAAGCTAGTACTATTAGCACCATG
Source organism: Fusarium acutatum (assembly GCA_012932015.1). NCBI lineage: Eukaryota > Fungi > Ascomycota > Sordariomycetes > Hypocreales > Nectriaceae > Fusarium > Fusarium acutatum. The sequence continues at coordinate 19,194 of JAADJF010000054.1, forward strand.
TGTAATCATTATTGGCGAAGGGACTTACAAGGCGCGATTTCGGTAACTAAGATGCCGCAGATGCTAGTCAGCTGTTCAATCTCCACGGCAGAGTACTGGCAGTGAAAAGCCTTGAGAATACGATGTTCCTCTAGATCCTTCAGGCAATGAACCCAGTGAGCCTCCTTATGCTCCTCTTCGGTTGGGGGTCTGTTATTCCCATGATTATCATGTAGGTGTGAGGCAATCATGAGCTTCGTGATGTTCAAACACACGTCCAAGCGATAGAGCGCACGCTGAAAGCGCACTCGAACATTAGTGTTGATAGAAAATGCATCTTTGTACTTGGCTACTGGATGCTTTTGAATGAGAGACGAAGGAAGGCGCTCTGCGAAGTATTCGACAGCCTTGTGAAGACGCCACATCTCCTTGACTCGATCGAACGTGAGGAACTGGCTGTAGATGCGCTGCTGTTCACTCGAATAGACGCGATTGATAGCCGAAATGCCAGCTTTGAGGCCCCTCCATTCGGCCATTTTCATGTTGAAAGTCACGACGGCTTCCCGATAAACGGGTTCCTCCATGGAGTTGAAGAGGATGCATGATGCAATGTAGGCAGGACGTTGTTTGAAAGCATTGTAAAGCTTCGGACCGGAGAGCATGGCAGAACGGATAGAGGCTATGTCGGAGATGAAAGACAGGGCATAGGAGAGAACTTCGGGAGGGATTTTCTCAATGGGAGACGTCTCGTTGTCCCTCGCATCCGAAGCCATGTTGATGTCACTCGTATCTGAGGCCATCTTGATATCGCTCGCATATGAGGTCATGTCGATGTCGTTGGAGGACTCCATTGAGGAGCCTGGCTTGGAAGGATCCGGCATCGTGAGAAATCAGCACGAAGATGAAGAAGATTTCAAGACTAAGAATTTTACCAGCAGAGAAGGGATAAGGAGGAGTCAGTGGAGTTTGTTTACTGTTGGGCGTTTGTCCGTGAATCATCCCGCAGGTGACTTGGCAGTTGCCTGCAGTGTTTGCAGCTGCATTGACAAGCAGCTCGATTTGGCCAAACGTTGTCTACTTTGAGCAGCGAACAATCTTACAATAATATCTTCATGGATTTGTGGAGATGTTGTTGGGCTGTAGGAACTTGACGCTTGACGTCAAGCTCTATCTTTGTCGTTTGTGTAACCTTTCTGCTAACGACCCGATCCGTGTTGTTGCGAGACCACAGTAAAAGTTGGGCTGCTGGCTAATCAACATCAAAAGCTTTTCACTGAATCTACAGAATTAATACCTTGCAAAGTATTTATTTTTTGGTCCGATATCTACTGGTTCTATGTTGTTCCCAAAGCCCAGATATGGATAAGAAGGTCTCCTTACTTGGTCTTTAAGCCAGGTTTGTGCACCAGTACTTCCTTTAGTACTGTGGCTCCAAGTTCTCCTCCTCTCATCCCGATGCTTCTAGCCAAGTGTGTAACTAAGATGTACAATCAACCTATGAACTGCCAAGACGGTCCCGAAACAAATTCCTTCGTGACCAAGCAACCATGCATCCGTTACCTCAAAAACGGTCACCGAGCTCCCACGCCGTTTCTTTAACATATGCATACCAGGTGTGATTGTGTGGAGTGAAGCAGGTGCGTTGCCTCCCAGATCATATAATGATCGATCACATAATGATCCGAATCCCCAGTTCGCGATATCTCGAAACTCATCCATTTGAATAGGGTTGTTTACAGGGTCTCAATTTTCTTTGGCGGCCACGGTTACTTTGCAGGAATAGAACCAAAACGACATGGATCTATTCTTCCCGGGTTTCCCGAGTTCGGTGAGTAAAGGACTATGAATCGCTTGATGAAGAGCATGTTCACAATCTGGTCGAGCGGCTGTGGTTTTCGTCGCGCATCCCTAGTCGTATGTGCTCGAATTGTATGATGGGTTCCAGCCCTGCATGTTGTGACGCAAAAAGTTGGCGCCTGTAAGAGATAGAAGCGACATGAATAACAATATGAACTGCATTGTGGCAGATGGAGCTGATTTGTGTTCTTGAGGTCGAATGTAACATGGTGGCTTTATAAGTGAGTTGGATTATAATTAAGGAGAAATTGCTGCTAAGATAAGGGGGAAGAGAGTCCCTTTATATGCATCTTATTTCCATTGATTCACCTCATGTCTCTCATGTACATAGGTACTTGATCACTGTATAATTGCCTTTAGCTAGCTTAGCTACGGAAGTAGTCCTGTGAATCGCAATTTGAGTAGATGCACATCAATGCTCTGATTCACTAATGACTGGAGCTCAACGTGAATTATGCTGCTCCCTGACTTATTCGCATGTGCTATTGGACATCTCTTAACACTATATTTGTTATATGCTTTGTGAAGGCAGCTAGGTGCAGTTTAACTTAGTCATAGTGCTCTTTTTATGCGACAGTGACAACTGAGCGATGATTTTGACTTACGAAGGTCTTGGAGAGATTTTGGTGATGGGTGAAACTCCCGCAGCACGAAGGCCACTCAGAATAAGACACAAGCCACATGTATATTCTGAACATCGCCCTAGAAGCTAGCATAAGGACTGGTGGAAAAGGTCAAACTCATATTACTATACTATCAATCAACCCCTGAGCCCTTTAGCGCTTGCTGTGGAAAAGCTCTTGAGATAATGAGTAGTTGATTAAATGACTAAGTCAAGTTAACCCGAAATAGGAATGTTCCCTTTCTCTTAAAACCCATGGTTAGGCTCCCAGCCCTTCTCTGTTAGAAAGGCTGTCCAAGTGTCGTTGTGTGGTCTAGCCATTACCCGGGCCCATTCATCCTGGCATTCGCGCGTCATCCCCCGATTTACAACATCAACGAATTCATCCTGCTGTATTTCGAGGGCAAAATGCCCGAGAGGCCCGGTCATTATATAGATCTGGCAAGAACCCCAGGACTGGGTTAAGTGATTGGCTTTTCCAATACCAAACCAGCCCGTTTTAGAAGTGTCTTTCATCCAATGAAGGAGTTTGCTGCAATCTAATGAATTGTATGGAGCTGTCTGTGATATGCTAGTAGAGGAAGCCTTCCATATTGCTGAGAAGTATCCCACCTTGCCACATTCCCAGGTATATTCGCCCTCATGACTTGAGGGGTTGCGAGACACAGGATTCGCGGTCGCGAGCGAGAGGAGGGAGACCAGAGTTAGGAGGGGGCGCATGTTTTTGCCCGGGTAGGTCTACTTTATAATACTTTGAAGTGATGATCGTGGGGGGTGCTCTATAGTCAGGTGGTTTCTGAGACATGAGAGAACTAACATGTCCTAGGAGCGTGCTTCTTATAGTCAATCCATCGCCCCCATTCAGCTGTCAGACGCTGCGATTGAAAGCAACATCACTGTTCATGTCTTGGCGAATAGCTTTTGAATTGCTTTGAATTGTAACCAGACATTCGAGCAAAAATCTGCTCTGAATTCTTAGCCCCGGAATTGATGGTGATTCGAGCAAGCATTTGTTCCAGGTGCAGACACAGAATGATGTTTGACAAGCACCGTCATTAATGACAGTCAGCCAGCTCCTACAGAGCTCATTCGGTGCAACAATTTGAGTGTATCAGACAAATCATTTGAGGCAACATTGGCTGACCTAGAGTCATACCATTGTGCATTTTGTTACACTCAGTTAACTCATCGAACCTGTGATAATCCAATGGGAATACCCTATAGACATGGTGTAGTCGTTGATGGTTACGGATCAACAGAAATGCCGACCTACCACCAACTATCGTCCCTCCCGCGACTGGGGTGACAGCTCGGATGTCATAGCGGGGCAACACCTCAAGAGCTCCGACCTTCTTCCGCCTGCCTAGAGGAAGCTCAAACTACCAATCTTGTACCAATCAATCCGAATAGCATTTCTGTTATTTCGAGTTCATTGTCTTTGAATTTTAGCCCACCAAGATCGCATCTTCTACTTCTACATTATCAACCTCCTCAATACCCCTCCATCCGTTACCCCGCGCTTATGATCTGAAACCATCAACCTCACACCATCGTGAAGCTCGCTCAGTATGGCTTCTGGTCAAATCAGTGCCACGCCGCAGGCGGTGATGGGCCACGTTACGAAGCTCAGTGACAATGACCCCGACTTCCGTTTCATGGCCCTAAACGATTTACTCCAACTTCTGAATATCGCCAAACCGGACTTTCTGCACCACGACTATAATATCGCCGCTCGTACTGTTGATAGTCTCATCAAGGTGTTGGACGATCAAAATGGTGAGGTGCAGAACCTCGCGGTGAAGTGGTATGTTAAGCGGAAAATTCAATCTATGAAGTGCTAACAGTAATCAGCCTGGGCCCATTTGTGGGCAAGATTCCGACGCCCGTTATCGCTCCCTTGATCGAGAAGCTCTCGTCTCTGAAGCTTAAGAACTCCGTGGACAATGCTGTTCCTTCACTTGCACTGCGAAATGTCATCATCGCTCTCCCTCGACCAGTTCCAGGCATCCCACCAACACACGATGTGCAGGAAGCATATAGCGCCATCAGCCGTGTGCTGATCCCCCGGCTTATTGGACCCGGCCCCAAAACCCAGGTCCCAAAGAACCCCAGGGTCCCTCTTCCTCCTGTACCCGAAGGACTCCTACAAAATGAAGGCGACCTCAACGCAGAAGCTGTCGATGTATTGATTGAGGTTGTCCGATGCTTTGGACCTATGCTCGTCCAGGTTGAAGTAGAGGCTATGCAAGAGGTTGTTATTCAGCTGCTTGAAAGCGAGAAAGGCACATCAGTTGTCAAGAAAAGGGCTGTCGTGGCTATATCTATGCTCGCGGTCTATTTGTCTGACGAGCATTTGGAAGAAGTAGTCAGGCGAATCACCCTTGGTCTAACAAAGCAAATTAGCCCTGTCACCAGAAGATTATACATCTCGATCCTCGGTAGTATGGCCCGTTCGATTCCCGCACGATTTGGACCCCATATTACCGGTACTGCACCCCTGATTATCAAGGCACTTAGTGAGGAGGAGCTTCAAGAACATCTCGATGCTCTTAGCGACGGAGACGATCTTGGGCAAGATTTCAACGAGGTCCGAGAAGCCGCCTTGGTAGCCCTAGATGCCTTCTTGGCCTCATGCCCTCAAGAGATGCGCCCGTTCACAGATGAAACCATAGAAGCCTGCCTGCGATATCTCAAATACGATCCCAACTACAATGTGGATGACGAGGACGAGGATATGGAGGATGAAGAGGAAGACGAAGAAATGGATGAGGACGACGAATTCGATGCCGACGATGGTTTTGAGGACGACGACGACGATGCCAGCTGGAAGGTTCGACGGTGCGCTGCAAAGACCATCTACACAGTTATCTCAACACGTGGTAGTGGTGACCTGCTTGAGAACGGTGTTCTTTACAACCAGACGGCACCTCATCTTATCAAACGTATTTCTGAGCGAGAGGAGAACGTTCGACTTGAGATCATTTCGGCACTTTCGCTCTTGGTTCGCAAGACTGGTGAAGGACTTCCCACAACAGACCTCTCCCTAGACGATCTTGAGCCAGAATCCGAGACCCGCATCCCCATCAGCCGGAAACGAAGACGTCAGAGTAGTGGTGGAGGCGCTTCTGCGTCGCAATTCATGTCAGGATCTGGATTGGTTTCACCCGTCTTGGAGAAAATTCCTCCTAGCGGTCCACGAGCTGACTTGGCTCGCCTTACACCGTCTATCGTTAAGGCAATCACCAAGCAACTCAAGGGCAAGACTATTCCCACCAAGCAGGCAGTCATAAAGCTTCTGGATGACATAGTTTCAGTTCAACACGGTGGATTGGCTGAGTACTTTGATCAAGTCATTGGACCTATAATTGAGGCTATCCAGCCCACCGGTGCTGTAACCGCCTCGACTCAAGTGGCGTCCCATTCTGGCTCCTCTTCAGCGACCCCAAGCACGTTGAGAATCACTGCTCTTAGCGTGATCAGTGACATTGCCAAGACTCATTCGTCAACTATTCTACAGCCCTATCTTACCAAGATTGTCGATGGTGTCGCATCTGCTTCCAACAACCGTTTCTATAAGATCTCAAGTGAGGCTATCCGCACCGTTGAGGAGTTGATTAAGACAATTACCCCACCACGGTCACGCAATGCTGCTTCCAAGTACAAGGCTGAGCTGGAAAAACTTTATACCATCATTATAGACAGGTCTTCCGCTCAGGATGCCGATGCCGAGGTTCGCCAACGCGCCATTCATGCATTGGGAGTCCTTGTTTCGAGAACTTCAACCTCCGAGGGATCTTCCCTTCTCTCTGAGGATAAGGTAAAGACTGCTCTGGAAGTCCTCCAAGAGAGACTGAAGAATGAGACTACTCGCCTTGCTGCTGTCCGCGCTGTGGAGAACGTTGCCCGTTATGCCCGGACCCCCGAACAACTGGACAAGGTATGGGTTCAAGATGTTAGTTTGGAACTGTCAGCACAACTACGAAAAGCAAATCGGTCGCTCCGTGGCTCCAGTATCATTGCTCTTCGTAACCTTGTCTTGTCGCCCGCCACGAAGGGTCAGCTCGAACCTGACACTATTCAAGGAATTGTCACCGAATTGATGCCCATCATCGTTAATAGCGACGCGCATCTCCTTGGACCGACATTAATTATCCTTGCAAGCTTGGTGCCCGAACACCCCGAGCTGGTGGTCACTGATGAGATGATCGTTGCCATCTCGCAGCTGCTCAAGGAACATCACGCAGGAATCGTTCTTGACCAACTTCTTGTGCTAGTCAGCAACATTGGAGAGAGCGGAGTCGGCCAGGGACTCATGCAAGGACTTCTGAAAAACGTCAGCGTTGCAGGCGACCCTCCTGTTGTCGGTAAAGTTATTGGAACTCTGCTCGTTACCGGTGAAGATTCAGTTGGTGTGAAGCTTGATAGCTTTGTCACGGAGCTCTATACTAGTGCTAAAACGAACGATGAAGCCCGAGTCAGTCTTGCCCTGGCTGTTTTAGGTGAAGCCGGAAAGAGACTTGGGACAAGCTCGACCTTGAAGCCTGATCTTTTCTTGGATCAGTTCCACAAGGAGCCAGACAAGGTTTCTCTCTCGGCAGCCGTGGCTCTTGGCCAGGCAGGTTCCGGCAATGTTCCGGAATTCCTTCCCGTCATCTTGAAGGACATGCAGAAAGGTGGAAATACTCAGTACCTCCTTATTCAGTCCATCAAGGAAATCCTGCAATCGATCTCTGCACAGTCTACTGACCTGCGAAACTACGCCCCAGCTATCTGGGATGAGCTTCTCAAGGCTTCCGACAATGCTGACAACAGAGTCGTTTGTGCTGAATGTGTTGGACGACTCGTTACACTCGACCCTGCCGTTTTCATTCCACGCCTTCAGGTATGCATGCTCAAGCCCTTCCATTCTGAATGTTCTAACTCTTCATAGGCTCTCCTAGAGGACCAGTCTCTAGGTATTCGAGGGATGGCTGTTCAAGCTGTTCGTTATACTCTTCCTGAAAGCGACGAGGTTTTGGATGTGATGCTACGGGAGGTTCTTATTCAGATGCTTTTGACAATGCTACAAGACTCCGATATGGATATTCGCCGACTGGCAATGACCACGCTCACTACAGCTGCTCGATCGAAGCCCGATCTAATCCACCCGCACTTGGGAGAACTGATGCCATTTGTTCTGCAAGAATCAGTCATCAAGAAGGAACTTGTGAAGGAAGTGATGATGGGCCCTTTCAAGCATACCGTTGACGATGGCCTTGAGGTCCGAAAGGTGCGTTTACGATTAACTCGTTGTGAACAGGAACTGACTTGTAGCAGAGCGCGTATGAGACACTGTATGCCTTGATGGAGACTGCGTTCAGTCGCATCAATAACATCGACTTTTATGATCGTGTCGTCGCTGGTCTCAAGGATGATAATGACATTAGGCAGCTCTGCAATCTCATGGTGACCAAGCTGATCGTGATCGACCCCGATGAGACAACTCGACGTTTGAACTCGATCGCCGAGGCGTACAGAACTGTCCTCTCGGTGAAACTGAAGGACAATGCCGTGAAGCAGGACGTGGAGAAACAAGAGGAAGCCAACAAGAGCATTCTCAGAGTGACTTCGCTGCTAGGCGAGAAGATGAAGGCCATGACTGGTAACGCTGGAGCAGCCACCAGTAACGCTGGTGCCGCCAGCACCTGGACAGGATACTGGGATTGGGTCAACAAGGAGTTTGAGAAGCAGCTGAAGATACTGAGGGAGGAGAACAACCAATTGCAGACCCGGATGGTCTAGGATCTACACGGCAATGGCGATGAAAATACTGGAAGACGCAGTTCAGATAACCCACCCGTTTCATCCTTTGACACAACTATCTTCGAGGATCAAGTATCATTATTAAAGCAATTACAATATTTTATACAGCCTTGGACCACGGATACTGGGATGATTACCGGTGGTGGCGGACGGATCCTATAAAGCGAGAAGATTAGTTGCACTACTACACGAAACCCGAGTTTTATTAGTCAAAAGCGTTGGGAATAACTTACTTGCTCGTTTATTGGTTTGATTACTTGGAACCTCTTCATTGTTGCCTGCTAGCGACTGAATCACGGAATCACTTTGGGGGCCAAGATTAAGTGGGTATGTTAGTACCCAGGAAGCCATTCTCGTTTCTTGATAGACCTCCCGAGATGATTCTAAAGCTATCTTTAGATTGAAAGAGTATTTTGGCTCATATTCCTTAACTCCTCTCGCCTGTGTATCGCTGCCTATAAACACCTACTCTTCTTGCAGCTGAGCTGCTCTCAACATTATTCGGCGCAGGATGATGCCTAAATGGGTAAGTGGGATAAAGAGCATGATCGCCAGGCCAAGGAATATTGAGGTGGACTGCATAGGGGCCAGGATGTTATGCGGGGGATTATGTACCTTGAGGGAGGATAACGCGCCGTCTTATTTATATAAAGCTCATTCACTTCATTCATTTTCAGCAGACTGAGCCCTGCATTCATGGCTTCAGTCTTTGAGTAACTTGCATGATGAAGATCCCAGTGCAGCCTCTTCCACTTTTGCTTTTACTCACTGGCGATGTACTCGCTGCAAAGAACTACCATTGTCCTCCAATTGGCCCAGTCCTCCCTGCACCAACTAACCCAAGCTCACATCAAAATGTGAAAAATGCCATCGAGGCCATCACAGAGACTATAAAGGCCTATTCGAGCCTCCTGCACAGCACGGCTGTCTCAGTCGGTGCCACGTCAATTTACGAAGACAAACCCTTGCTGGATTTTCATCATACGCCAGAAAATCTCGATCCTCGAGGCGTAAGCAAGATCGATGCCGACTCGGTTTATCGTATTGGTAGTATCTCCAAGGCTTATACTACCCTCGCTGCGCTCAAGCTCAAGGGAGTGGGCATGCATGACCCGGTGACGAAATATGTCCCTGAATTAAGGAAGTTGAATAAGCAGCAGAGTGAGAATAATGCGATCACGACTGTTGATTGGGATAAGGTATCGCTGCAGGCTCTTGCATCGCACATGGGAGGCATGCCTGCTGATTGTAAGTTTTGAGTTCAATGAGAAATGAGATACTGATGCGTGGTAGTGGTGACGGATTTGACGAGCTTTAGAAATTGGACTGACCTGGGTCTTCCGACCGCGTATGATGTCTTAGGATGCGCTGGTCTGGTTGGAATTCCTCCTTGTGATTCTCAAGGTGAGTAATAATCATTAAAAATGGCCTTGGCTTACGTGAAAAGACTTCTGGGACAATTTTGGCAAACGGCCTCCAACATTTGCACCTTGGAGCAACCCCGTGTACTCAAACATCGCCTTCTTTGTTATCAGTTTGGTCATAGAGAGAGTTTCAGGAGAGTCATTCGAAGACTTTGTGCAGAAGAGTGTTCTTGATGTTGCGGGGATGAATAACACGACTTATGCGAAGCCTGATGACTCCGTGGGAGCCATTGGACCTGACGATATCTTCTGGAACAGTTCTATCGGTATCTTGAGTCCGTAAGTTTGATCACGTCTGTGAGTCCTGACATCTGGCTCACTTGTTCAGGGGTGGCTCGTTCTACTCGTCAACAAAAGACCTCCTCGCTTTCGGATCTTCCATCCTCAAGCACGAGCTCTTAGATCTGACAGAAACAAACAAGTGGCTCAAACCTGTAACTTTTACGAGTGGCAGGGGGGAGTTTATCGGCGCGCCCTGGGAGATTGTGCGATCTAATAAGCTGACCTCTGACGAACGGGTGGTCACCGTCTACACCAAAGGAGGCGATATAGGAACCTATCATTCCATTTTTGCAATGATTCCAGACTATGGTATAGTTATAAGTGTATTAGTGGGAGGACCTGAGTATGCTGGAGGTCTTCCTAGTGTTTTCTTCTCAATGATCACAAAGGCTCTTGTGCCCGCTCTCGAAGCAGCGGGTAAAGACCAAGCGAAGAAAGCATTTGCAGGGACCTACATCAATCAAGACACGAACTCGACTCTCGTTCTCGATGTTGACGACGACGGCCCAGGGTTAAACATCACAAAGTGGATAGTCCGCGGAACAGACGTCTCAACACATTGGCTGCACTATCTCTCCGTGCTGAACCCCGACGTGCCCAAAATCTCACTATCTGGACGGCTATATCCTACAGATCTCAAAGCGGGGAACAAGACAGCGTGGAGAGCAATGTTTAGAATTGGTACGGCGAATCAGATTGGGATGCAGGAGGGGTTGTTGTTCTGGGAGGATGCGAGTTGTATGAGTTGGGCGATGGTAGATAGAGCAGCGTATGAGTTCCTGGGATTGGATGAGATGGTGTTTGAGAGTGAGGATGGAAAGGCTGTGGAGGTTGAGTTTGTGGGATTTAAGACTACTTTGAAGAGGAGTGGAAAGGAGGGATGAATAGGTGTATTTTGTCTATATAAGAAGTGCCAAAGTTCGCCAAATCGCTTTCGTTCTCGTCAATCGTTATGCTGAGCATGATGACACTTGAACATATACCATAGCCTGGTCGTATAATGAAGAATGTTGAGTGTGGTATTGTGTCAAAGACGAGGTGTCGATACGTTGATGAGAGGCATCGTGCATGGAAAGGCCACAGCGTATTGTGTGTCGAATGTCAGACGACGAGGGTGCAAGGAAGGAGACTGGAGAGGAACGGCTTCTTCTGCAATGGCTGTCAGTTTGTTACTAGAGATTCGAGAGGAAATAAATAATGCCGGAGTTCCGACCAGAACTAGACGGTGACCTTTTGCGGAAGCAGTGCCAGAAGACGAGGATGAATGTGGGGACATTGACTAACACGCCAACGATGGCGACTATGACTTCTGGAGGCATGGGAAGGGCGAGAGGATTGGTAATTGAAAGACAGTAATTTTAGCTTGGGAGAAGAATAGAGCACTTGAGCAGTTAATAGGGAATTCGAAGCAGGAGAATGAACATGTCAAATGTGAAGTATGCGGAAGCCAGAGACGATATATATGCATCTCAGCTTTGGGAATTTTAGGGGGGCCCTCGTTCCTCATACACATATACAGAACGCACGAGGAATACCGTCGAGGGTGTCAGCGGTACCTCTTGTTATGCACTTTAGACGCGTAGTATGCAGCTTAAACCTATAGAAGGAACCCTGTATTTATATCAGTGATAATGTAGGTTGGTTTCCTCCTGGTCCGAATCCTTTAGGAAGTGGTTAGGTCAAGTTACGTGGAGCACTAAGGGTGTTTCTGTAAAGCGATCAAGGCGCTCCACTGTTTTACACTTGTCAGTCCTGGCGGTGATGGCGCAGGGTATTGTGTCTTTGGTAAGACATGGAAACGCGAATTCTGGCCAACCTATCATGGCTCTTCCATACTTATAAGGAGTTTTGGCTGTTTCTCTCGCCCGAAGGCATCGTGAGTCAACAGCCCATGTTCGCCACAGTACATTACGAAACTACTGACTATGTTATAGAATCGTATCTGGAAGTCTCTGGTTAGACAGCTACCTTATTCATAGAAGCTATCTCGTGAAGTTGACTAGTGCAGAATTGGCAACTGACGACAAGTGGAAACCGACGAGGAAATAAACTACATTTTTGTCCATATAAATACAGGGTAGCTCTAATAAATTTGAGCTGCACATTCTAGAGTCCCAAAGTGTAGAATGTGGCATTCTTGAGACTGTCTTGCGCACAGCCTGATCTGGATCTGCAGCCACCCCAAAACAAGATAGCTCTTCAAAGCACTTAACTACTGGCTCTACAGACCCTGGCTCACTTTTCTGCATGACAGATGTGATTGAGGAAACGCGAATTTTGGCTGCCAATCAGGGACTTGAGGGAGGAATCAGCCTCACTGGAGCGCTGCTGCATGATGACCATGCCCTCCAAATCAGGCTCTGAAAGAGTAGGTATCAAACGCGAATTTTGGACAGAGGCCAGCTTTGACCACCTCAGGTACTTACTTGGAGTACTCGAAAGCCTGCTGGTGAATTCCTTACCTGGGTTGGTACTTAAAGGTCTGACCTTCCCATCCATTTCCTCAACTTCCAGCACAATACCCTCACTACTTACCACTTCTCAGAGGTCTTTATTCCAAGAGAAATCTACTGAATCTATTCAACATGTCGCAAGCACCAAGAATTCCTCCCGCTCTATGGGAAGCCCAACGTCTTCGCATAACTGAGCTGTACGTCAATCAAGACAAGACTCTCGACGAGGTTATCCAGGTCATGACCGAATCTGGCTTCCATACTACGTAAATCAAATTGATGCCAGCTTTTTATTAAATAACTGACCATAGGATAGAAAGCCCCAATACATTCGTAAGATAAATGTCAACTGGAAGCTGCAAAAGAACTACACCAGAGAAAAATGGCAGCATGCGAGCGCTTTAGTCACCAAGCGGGAGGCAGAGGGAAAGATAACCCAACTCAGCATCGATGGTAAAGTCATATCAGAGAAGAGGAGGAAGAAGGAGTTGAGAAGATATCACGTTCCACAAGTCGATGAAGATTGTAGGTGCATCATGCTTGAAAACAGAAACCTGCTAATCTATTGTGTTTACGAAGTCGTTACTACGAGCGCATATGGGGTTGTTGCTTTTACACCGCCATTGTCCAACTCCAGGGCCGTTCTTGTCAACGGTCTCCCTTGGATGAAGTTCCGAGAAAGCTTTAATAGCCTAAGTGAGTTTGTTCTTGACCCAGACGTCCTATTTCGATACTGATGCAACACAGTCAAGAGTCAGCCACCACTATTCGGTCCAAACCAACAAAATGGGTCACTTGGCTTCTGGGAAGTGGCAAATACATTACTATCCGGCGTCCATGCCACCGGGGAAATGGCTACTGGAAGTCTGCCACCGCCAGAGCCACCAAGACCTGTCTCCGACCAAGTTTCAAGATACCTTGAAATAGAATCGCAGAGACTGTTTGAACTGGTGCCAATGTTGGATAATTCTATGAAAATCCTACCATGTGAAGAGCCACCATGGCTGCACATTTTCAACTCGCTGGTGTTTCTTTGCTCTAACAATCTGACTGGAACTAAAAGCTCCACCTACGCGATTCTCCAAGTCGCCATCTCGAGTGGCTTTCTCATCAAAATGAAGCATCTACTTACTAAGAGAGGACCTACTGTTGAAATATTTGCAGTACATCTTCTGTTTGCGGCGCTCGGAGTTAAAGGAAGCAAAGGAAGGGGGTTCATGCGTTTCTTACTCGAGTCTGGAGTCAGCCCCAACAGCGTTGATCCGAATGATTACAGATACTCTGCGCTTCACAGAGCTGTGAGACTGGAAGACGATGCAGCAGTTCAGCTCCTTCTTCATTTTGGAGCGGATCCCGATGCAAAGAACAAGGAAACACTCGGAAGCCCTCTCAGTCACGCCGCTACTTAACATCACGGTGGAACAATCGTAGACATGCTAATCGATGCTAGGGCAGATCCCAACTATGGACCTGCCAAACCCCTGATTCAGGCTGCCATAAAATTCAACTTGAAGCTCGTGAGACGATTGCTGAGGGCTGGAGCAAACCCAAGGTTGTTACCAATAGGAGGCCTTTCGATGATATACTTTGCAATCGGTCAAGGCGATTTGAACCTGGTCAACATGCTGATCGAGGCGGGGGCCAGTTCGAATATATGCATTGATCATCTTCAGGATACAGACCTTATGTTCCTGAGAAATGAGCTCCTGGTCGTTCTTGTAGGCCAAATCCTTACTCCCATCCAGTTCGCAGTATATACAGGCGCTGCCGACATTGTCAAACGTCTCATCAAGAACGGCGCAGTCCTGGATGAATATATCGAGCCAGAAATGCTCAAGAGGATGGGCTCATTTCTGCACTCAGGGTCGTTGACTCCGCTGCAGCTATCGGTCCAGCGCAGGATGGACGATATCACCAAAATCTTGCTAGATGCAGGCGCCGGTATCGACTTTCGACATCCTACGAAGGCAACGGCATTACAAATGGCATGCGGACTTAGAGAGAAATGTGAGAGCACGAAACTGGTCGAATACTTGTTGAGTCAAGGAGCAGATATAGATGCTCTACCTGGGGAAGATGGAGGGAGAACATCAATACAAACTGCAGCCGAATGCGGAGATTTTGAACTTCTCAAACTTTTGTTAAGCAAAGGGGGCGACCCTTTTGCCTCTTCCTCAGAAAAGAATGGGATTGTTCTTTTCCGGGAGGCTCTCAAGTCTGGCTCTGTTCAATGTGTGGATTATGTATTCTCGGAACTTTGGAGTCGAGGAGGGAATCTCAACTGCGTCGATGGGACGAATTACTTGGCGGAAGCGATGTCCACAGGCAACATGAAACTTCTGGACACAGTCATGATGACTTGGAAACGCCTTGGGTTGCATTGGTCCAAGGAATTTATCCTGTCGGCAATCAAAGTCGCCATTTGTAAGGGCTTGACAGACGTCATTGAGGTCCTTGACCCTGGCTTATCTTGCATACAACAAGAAGATATATGCTCCATAATTTGCGAATGCATATGGTGTGGAGATCAGAGAACATTCGACTTGTTAATGCAGCGTTTTATCAAGCCCAACCTCGACTGTGCCCAGCTTGGATATCCAACACCTCTCTGGCTAGCAATGCACCAAGGGGAGCATTATATGGCCGAACGTTTACTCAATGCTGGCGCCAATCCCAACAAACCATCACTGGCCATATGTCGCCGTGGTTGCTGCTTTCATACCAGACTCGAAATACCACTGAAGCGGGCAATATATCAATTCGATGGCAGATATATAGATATGCTCGCCGATAAGGGAGCAGACATACATTCCTTGATTGATGGTACCCAAGCACCGCTTCTTGTTTCCCTGGAAGAAAAGAATGAAAGCGCAGCTGTGTATTTTCTTTCAGAAGGCGCAGATCCGGACGCAGTGCATCCTTTGGGTGCACGAACTGCCCTTGGGCTTGCTCTTAAAAAAGTCGCCTCGCTCTCAACAATCCAGTCACTTATAAACTATGGTGCAGATGTCAACAAGCCTTCCATTTGGGGGACGCCACTTGTACAAGTCGCACGAGGGGACTTATTGCAATATGATACTATAGAGAGATGCCAATTGCTCTTGAAGGCTGGCGCCAACGTCAATGCTTCGACTGGAGAGACTGCCCTTCAGCTAGCTGTTGCTAACAATGATGCGGAGCTGGCCATGCTTCTGATCAAAGCAGGTGCTGACATCGATGCTTCAGGGTTCGGGGTGACTGCAATTGAGGTGGCCGTTGCTCATAACAATACAGAACTGGCAATGCTGCTTGTCGAAGCTGGTGCCAATTTGAACACTTCCTCGACTGGAACAACTGTACTTCAGTTGGCTATTTCTTACAACAACACAGAGCTGGCCAAGTTCCTTCTTGAACAAGTCATTGATCTGAATGGTTCGGCAATTGGGGAAATTGCGCTCCAAAGAGCGGCCGATCTTGGGGACTTGGAATTGGTAAAGTACCTCCTAGGCCGAGGTGCCAATACCAACGCGAAATCGTCCAGCCAGACACCTCTTCAGTACGCCGCGATGCGTGGCAGTATTGAGATAGTAAAGTGTCTCGTGGAACATGGAGCCTCAGTCAACGAAGAGGCTAGCCCTTACTATAATGCGACAGCTCTAGGACTTGCAGTTACGAATAATCATACTCAGGTGGCCATGTTTCTCGTCGAGAATGGGGCTTGCGTCGACACAAATCCAGCGCATTACGAGGGGTTCACATGTCTGCAGCTCGCTGCAAGATATGATAATTATCAAATTGTCACTTGCCTCGTTGAAAATGGAGCGACAGTCAATGCACCACCCGCGACTAAAAGAGGCGCAACTGCTCTCCAATTTGCAGCGATCAATGGCAACATTAATATGGCTATTTTCCTTCTCGAGAATGGGGCTCGTGTCAGCACCAATAGAGCAGAGATTGATGGACGAACTGCACTTGAAGGAGCAGCAGAACACGGCCGACTTGACATGGTCCATCTTCTGTTAGACAACGACGAAGAACCTGGCACGATTGAGGAAAGGTGCCGCCATGCAGCAGAGTTTGCAGAGGCTGAACACCATGGCGTGATTGCTAGGATATTGAGAAACTACAAGAGGCCATAATGTTTACGAGGGATGGGAAGGATGGGAGGCAAATATATCATTGATGATTGTATTCATAGGTTATCGAGATTGTGTCGCTGCACTTGAAGTGTCATGTCTAAGCTAGGTACTCCTGGACAACCACACCATCTTAAGCCTCCTCCTTGTTCTTGTTTCTCTCATCCATCTCGACTTGCTCAACACTAGCAGTCTCAATATCCTTCTTTTGGTGTTGAGGAAGGTTTTCGTCGTGGACACCAGCGACAGCGTGCTCAAAGGCACGACCACGCTTCTCAGGACCAAACATGGTGGTGAACATGATGCCGAGGGCAATGATAGCAGTGGCAACACCCATCACAGGGCCATAAGCCTCAACCTTGTCACCGTTCTTGAGTGTGACGAATGTCTTTTCGGCGATGGCGTTGACAATCTGGGCTGAGGGAGATGAGATCATGTTGCCGATCTGGTAAGTGACACCAGGGAATGAAGATCGGAAGGCAGGAGGCGACAGCTCGTTGAGATGGATGGGAATAACACCCCAGGCTCCCTGAACGAAGAACTGGATGAAGAAACCAGAAGCACTCAGTCCTCTCTCGGTTGTGGGAAGAATCCAGGCTGGGATCATGAGGGCGGACATGAAAGCCGACACGATGATGGCACGGCGACGACCAACGAACTGGCTGAGGTATCCAATGATTGTACCACCAACACAAGCACCAGTCTTCATGAGAATCGAGGCACGAGAAGCAGCAGAGTTGTTGAGTTCCTTCTGCGTCAGCATGAAGGTAGTGTAGGAGTCTTGAGAAGTGTGCGAGTAGTAGTTGAACCAAGTCATGAGAAAACAACAGTAAACGCACATCTTCCACTCAGCGATGAGCATCTTCTTGCAGTCTGCCCAGAAGGCACCGGGAGTGGAAGACTTCTTGCCCTTGGCGCGGGCTTCGAGGAATTGTTGGGACTCGGGGAAGAAGATACGAACGATACCGACGGCAATTGAGATACCGGCTGATCAATGTTAGTGAAGATCAAATGATAGGCTTTGGTGATGAAAACTTACCAGCAATCCAGAAAACGGTCTTCCAACTCTCAGTGCTACCTCCAACGCCAAGGTTGGCGCATGCAGCCAAGACGTAGCCGAAAGAGTAGCCCTGTTGTAAAATACCGGACATCAAGCCTCGAGCGTTGGAGCTAGAACGATATTAGCACGGAAATAAAAACATTCTCCAAAACTTGGCAAACTTGGCGTGATGAAGTTAAATTGGGGTAGGTTTGACTTACGGGCACGACTCGAGAGCCATGGCGATAGCATTGCCGTAGACTCCGCCCATGAAGAGACCAAATAGACTTCGCACAGCGAGGAATTGCTGGAAGGTTGTGCTGTAGATGGTGGCGATCTGAAGAACACCGAGGATGATCATGTTGAAGACCATGGGCCACTTGCGTCCCCATTTGTCACCAGCGAGACCGAACATGGCTGCGCCCACAGATCGGAGGAGGAGAGTGAGGGTGATGGCGGTGGTAATGGAGGTCTTGCTGGTGTCATAGTAAACAGACAGCTTCTTGGTCTGGATAGACAGAGCATGGAAGTCGAAAGCATCAGCAGTCCAGGCGCAGAATCCCACAAGGAAGAAGATCCAATCCTTGCCAGAAAGCTGAGCCATCAGACTGATGGGGTTCTTGATGGGATCTGGGTCCCGCCACTCAGTGGTCTCTTCACCATGCTCGTTGGTGATCACAACGCGCTGCTTCCAGATGAAGAGATCACTGAGAGCCTGCTTAGCTGTGGGAATGACACCCTTGACCACAGGGCCAGCGGGCTCGCCTGCAGATGGTTGCTGGACCATTGTAAAGATGCTTATACAGGTCTTGTAGGGAGAAGAGAGTGAGGAGGTGATGATGGTTGGGGAGAATTGAGTTTACGAGGAGAAGAGGGGGGATTTATATCCTTTTTTTGTGCAACGCCAGCCACGGCCGCAGATCACAGCAACAAGCTTAATGTGTTATCTCCGATTACAGCATCACTGGCCAGTCCCATATCCTACCATACCATGCAGTGTAATGGTAACATGTCGCACCAACACAAAACCCTAGAGTTACAGTAGACGTGGGGATGGGTCTCGAAGTTGGGGTACTCGTCTAGCGGATCATGCCCGTGAACAGAAAGTGAGGTGACCACCCTAGCCTTGTTCTGTTCCCCGCAGAGCGAAGGAAGTATGGGGATGGAGAAGGGATTATCATTTGTTGAGCCGGGTGAGAACGGAGGGAGGAAGGATTTTGGCTTGTTGACTGGGATCAAGGTTGAGAGTTTGTTGTCTGTGTGTGTATGCGGGGGAGAACAGGATGACAACGGATCCGCAAGTTATACGAATGTACGGGTTTAGACAATATAATGTGATAATGATACTACGTAGTCAATCGTTTTTGCAGTGTTGTCTTGTTTTTGGTGTCTCGTTTTATGACATATCCCCTCTCGCCATATCCTATGACGCTGTATCACTCCATCACCCACCAAAAGAGGATTGGAAGCCATGAAACACAATTGGTCACATGGGATTAATCACCAAGATGGCAACCCCGTTCGCATACATACAAAAGGTGGGCACCTCCAAAACGTGCGGAGAGGCCGAGCCAGACTTATTCGGCAATACGGCACCGCTGTGCTTCTCAGTGTAACTGCCGATCACCCCGGAATTTACGCTTATACCACTTTAACGTTAGGGTTTGACATAACATTTTAAGGCTCCCTGTTAAGCTTACCTTGCACTGTGAAATATGGGGCTATCACACCCACGGGTCTGCGGGGAGAGACAACTAACACCTAAAGCCAGCAAGGGCAGAACGTAGGCAGAACTTTTCTTCACAGTCCTCGCTTACGCTGTAACTCACTACAGAGAAAACAGAAACAAGTGGAGGCAGAATTGGGGGAGATACATGCCGAGTCTCCATCTCGATAAGTGACCTTGGCGTTGGAGGTGAAAGGTATTGGCGTTTTCTTGGTCACATCTTCAAGTCTGAGGGTCGAGGGTGCACTTGGAGGTGTAACGATGACCCATGACTATTGTTGGTTTAATCCCTCGTTGGTCCATGCTTACATGCATCGTCTGTGTGAGTTAGGATTGTTCTGGAAGTTGATCGCCGTGGCACTTCTGTAACATCGTCCCTCTTTCGCCAGTTACTTTTGCAGTCCGACTGTTTTTCTTGGTTGGCGATCATTTCGACGGGATGACCTCACTAAGTGCGTCTTGGCTGACTCGGGAAATAATCGCCTTGGCGCCGAGACGGTTTCTCGATGAGGAAATCTGTCGCATTGTAGCCGACTTCATCTATCGTCAATACCACCGGTTCACCTATTTGAAGTTATCGCTGAGGACCGGCCAAATTATCGCGAGACGTTATGAAGACTACCAGAGATAAGAGACAACATAAGAATGTCAAAGCTTTACGAGTCGCGTCTTCTGAGTCAATCTTCCCTCCGTCTCTTCCCCAAGTGAACAAGGATTCCCTCCTCGGTTGGAGATTGAATCGCGGGGCTAGGCTGCATCTGCTTCTTTAGTCACAACCTCCGATCAGCATTAGCCCAACAAAGTAATTGGCTAGAAAAGTCGACGCACTCTTCATCGCACTGATTGGTTCTCAACCCCCAAAGTCTCGACGTTCTAGTGGCGGCTCGTACGATATCTCCAACCTCCACCTGAAGGAAACGATACCTCTAGTCTAGCTGGGGGTGTTTTGAATGCCCGAGGTCAATGCAATCTTGACTTCCCACTAAGATCCGGGGTATCTGGGGGCTGTTGCACTTGTTCAACAGTGAGAGATTAGGGTCCGTCAGAGACAGCGCATGGGAAATGTCGGGAGCACAAATGTAACAGAGTCCCAAGTGCTACGGTTCCAGACCCCGGCGATGCATCGAGACTGGGGACATGAACGAAAATCTCCTATCATCCCAAGCGCCCGCACCTCTAGTGTTTTCGAGAATATTTCCCAATTATAACTCATACAGCTCTTCTCCACGCGTTGGCAACCCTTCTTCTCCAAATTGTGGCAAACCTTACCCCTGCCAATACGTGGAATGCTTCCGCTTATATCTTGATAAGCATGTATGCTTTTTATTCGGATCATTTCGGAATGTGGGATGATGGTATCATGATAGTGAAAAATTGTTATCATGAAAATGGTAATGAGCTGTTTTGATGTTCTGTTTTTGAGTCATCTTCCCCATATAGAAGCTCAGATGTTTCCATAGGTCCGAGATCTCAAATCTCAACCCCATAATCTGAATCTTTCTCCAGGTGTAAACCATGTCTATCATACCACAGTTGCATTGTCCCCAGAATACGTGCCTCAGATCACCTGATTTGAGATACAGCTGAGATGAATCCTTCGTTAATCTTGTGTTATGGGGCTGTGATCAGATGTTAGCTGTGCATTGGAGACGCTTTGACTCCAACTTTGTAAACGCGCGGAACTAAGAGTCCGTGTCAAGAGTTAGTCTGATACGGGGGTCATGGTGTTGTGATTCGACGGTGATGTGATTTGGGGTAACGGTTCCAGACTATCGTTGAGGCATTATGGAGTAGTCTCTAAAGTGAGCTGGGTATGGCATCCTCGTGGCTTAAAGTTTATGCTCGAGCCTTCCGTTAGTAACGGAGACTAGTAATCCCTTCCTTGTAATACTTTCTGGACCAACAGCAGGGTTGGATGCGTAGCAAGATCGGTTACGCAAGATCAGAACCATCCCAGCTATCTCCACTGACAATCAGACGACAAGTCTAGGAGACCATGTGCCGAGACATCCGAAGTTCTAGACTGATTGTGAGTGCACTACACGTGGTATTATTGGAAGTGTTTCACTGGTTTCAAGCCACTGAACTATGTATGGTTGAGTGGCCGCTTCGGTTCATGATACCTGCTTGGTAAACAGACGGTACGGGCGCCGAATTACAATCCTTGGCGCCTCAGCTGTCCCACCGTCCTGGGCAAGACGAAAATTGACGGTAAAGAAACAGCTTTCGTTATCTCTTTGACTGCATTCTATGAGTCAGTCCGAGGGGAACTGGTGATAAGTATTTAAGGTGTCTGTAAGTTAACGTTAGTGCTGGGTTGAGTTAATAACGAGCTTCTTCAAGTTGATAACCCTTGTATAAAGAGTTAGTAGTGAAGTGTGATAAACCACGAGGGCATCATGATATGAGAAATTACTTGATGTGGAGATGTCAGATCAGTCTATGTATATCAAAGCCTTGATACTGGGGGAGAATAGTGCAACTCCGTTTATCTCGAGAGAGACTGAACAGTATGTGATAGTTCAGGTCGAAGAATAGACACTCATGGTAATATTTGTTTACCTCTCTCCGAATTCCTTTGAAGTCCTCTTGTCTACCTCTGTTGCCTGCTTGGATTTCTCAAGTCTGTTCCTTGTGACGAAGGTCTAGGTTAAGCTATTCCAGGAGAATGCTCCTCGAAATGACTCAACTCACGAGTAAGAAGCTCACCAGCACATGAATCGATGTTTTTAAGTTGCTGGAAGTGAAATGCATAATTTTTAAATGGTCAAAAGGGGTCTTTGCGAAAGTGATGCTTCGTAGAAGCGCGGTCTCAGCTTATCATCTTCACATATTCCTGGTTGACGACTTGACGTTTCCTCAATGGCAAGATATTTCATCTTTTGATGAGGCAAGAGAAGACACAGATTACAAAATCCCAATAGACTCCTTGATACTAAGGGACTTGGTATTTCTCTCAGATACTTTGAATTATAACAGAGTCTCACGGTGCGTTTCTTGTCAGACTTCTGTGACAGCTGAGAACATTTCACTGGCAGAACCAATAATGAAACTCGTGATATTCCACGTGAGTCCCTCTGTACGTGAACAAAGCTCAGTATAATATGGGACTTTGTCAACACGCAAAAGCACTGTATCATCTTGTGTTGAGAAACTGTGCCAAACAGAGGTCATAGTGAATAATCCTACTGCCCTCTGGGAGCAAGAAAACTCCTGACGTTAAACCAAAAGGCCAAAAACACCTAATATAGTGCCCACTAAATCTATACCAAGTTATACTAAGTTTGCCTCAGTCTTTTTGTCACCTAGGATAAAGGTATCAGGTTTTCTTACCTCCCCTTGACTGCTTAGATTCGTGGCTTAGCCAGCCTTACGATACCCTCCGAGTCACAGTTGACTAAACGAAAGCTTTCACTGGATATTTCGGTCTTGAATCGGAAATTTATAAAGTACGGTCCTAATAAAAGACCAACGTCATTAGTTGGGATCTTCACCGACGCGCGTCTGACTGGCTGCTTCGTTTCCTTTGAACACTAGCAATATTCTGATTGGTTGGAATTTGAAGCTAAACAATAGTGTAGATCCTTCGCGTTGTAGGATTATACGAAAATCGGCAGTTTCCAAATTCGTCATTGGCCGCGGCGTTCGAAATGTTAGTAATTACTCAATATTAAACTTTGATCAGCTCGAGCAGGCACGTTGGTCATGTAATTACTACCGGGAAGGAGCGAAACTTATGGGGCTCTTAAATATGATACAAGTTGCGATCATCCCTGGGATATTCTACCGTGACTTGTAGAGTAATCATTCTCTCCAACATGCTCAGTCTACTTGTGAAAGCCACGACATGCATCTCTCTGCTATTATGCCTGACTTGGTATGGACAGACGCATTTCTATCGTGACCCTGGTAGTATCTTCTTCGATAAAGCACGAGCATACGAGGCACGATACTCGGAACATCGCAAAGCCGAAGTTGAGAAGCTAATAGACTCGTATCCGGAGCTGAAAAAGCCGGTTCTGGGCAAAGCACGAGATGGAAACAAGCTTCTCTGCTTAGCACTGAGCTCTGTGAAGCGTGAGACACAATACCTCCCTGTAAGTGCTACCCAAGATGAATGATTATGCTCAAGCTCATCGGGATAACAGATGACAATAGGGAGTATAGTACACGGCCTTTCGAAGGAAGAACGAGATGACCTCCATATATCCATCCTGATAGCTGAAACCGATCCAAGACGCCATCCCGGCTGGAACCACCAATGGCTAAACCATGCGGCCGACGACATCTTTACCTACGATGTCAACGATACACAAACGAAACACCTGAACGACATTGAACAAAACGGACGATATCAAGAAAAAGGAGTCTTCGATTACACTTACGCCCTCGAACGATGTTACGCCACCGGTGCATTATATGTTGGCATGTTTGAGGATGACATCATTCTTGCCGAGGGATGGTTTATGAGAACTCTACAGGGACTATCAGAGATATCTGACTCTGGTAACTGGCTCTTCATGCGTCTTTTCAACCAGGAGAGATCAACAGGGTGGTCGAGTCGAGAGATTGGCGGAAACAACGAGTTCTTGATTATCCTAGGCATTGACATAGGAATCGCTGCCTCGGTGTGGTTCGTACGTCGACAATGGCGAGGCTCACGCAAGTATCTTGACATTGAGACACTCGCAGTGACAGCTTTTATACTGGTGCCGGGACTGATAGTACTGCTGTATCAGTCAGGAAAAGCATCATTATTCCCCCCGGCCCCTGGAGTCTTCAAAGAACATTTCGGGTGTTGCTCACAGGCAATGATTTTCCCGAGAGCCCAAGTCCCTTTGGTGATAGATAGCCTGAAGGAGAGGAAGGAAGGACAGATAGACTTGATGCTCGATGAGATTGCTTCGAGTAATGGTCTTGATAGATATGCTTTATATCCAGTTCTGGCACAGCATATTGGCGAGTTTACCTGACAGTGTTAAAGATAACCAGCTAATAACTTTAAAGGAATTGATTCAGCACGGAAGACAGCAAAAGACGAAGCCCAAGCCATATGGAGCATGGCTTTTGAAAATCACAGCCCCAGAACTCTCAAGAAAGAGCACAACAAACTCCTTGGAAATTACGAATTGTGGCGTGAGAAGGTTGAGCAAGATACTCTCGACTCTATGTATCTCCATGAGTTAGCATAATCTTCAACGGGTAATACACTTAATCCTCTCAACTAGTTAGAACTTGATTTTAGTATCGACTTTCACTTATCCACTATTACCAGCTTTTAGCTGATGCCAAACGTAATATGCATATACACTATATCATCTAAGGCATTTCGTTGTAAAATAGTAGTTGTCGCGTTTCTAACATCTCGAGGGAGGCAAGAATAAGTTCACTGGCATCGCCCACGCAACGCATGAATGTTTCGAGGACATGTTCATAGAGCAGGAGACCATCAGCAAACAATTATGTTGAAATCTATTTTGTCGGAAGATTTCCTTGTGTAGCCCGCAACTCAGCGCCTTTCGAAAACTTCATCCTCGGAGCATTTATAGACTCGGCGAGTACACCGACTAAAAAATGAGGTTACTGTTATGCCTATGCTGAATTATCCGCCGGTTATTTTGACTCACGCCAACAGGGCGAATGAAACATCAAGCATAGACAACAGGCAGATTCCGGTGTTTCATGATCCAGAAGAAGCAAAGACTCACCTTAGAAGGATGAGTTTCACAAAAACAGAGGCAAAGGTTCTGGCTGGTAGGCTCATGCGCCAAGAATGTCACTTCGATCAACGACTCCCAAAGAAGTAACTCCTTCATGCTACTTCGTCTATGAGTGGAAAGTCCGTGCCAGAATTAATCTTTTAAAGTTTCGCCTTGCGGGACGGAAAAATTACCATGTTGCAAGCTAGCCTGCCAAAACGAGATACGACGATCATTCCCTCTATCAACAGTAGTACAAGTCTTTGCTTAAGATGGCAGAATCCACTTTGTCTTGAAGGTGTTTCTGGTTTCCTATTAGAGTCCCTTGGCCGTTGTCAAAGTGGATGAACTCCACAATTGTTGGATCGTGGAGTTGAGGCTAAAATGAGGGTTATTCAGCATCCCACTTCATCGCGGTGAAGATGGGATGAATAGTGGAGTATGGGATGTTGGCGATATTAGAGAGTGAATTGTATCATTCATGCAATCAATGAGGCGCTTCACCGTCTGGACCGGCTATTCTGGAGAGCTAGAGCTTGAGCATAGTCATGTTTTGTTGATATCATCAGAAAGAATCAGAGGAGCAGAAGCAAAGGATTTTAATGTGTTTGAAAATAGACGAGACATTATACTGATGGTGTCCATAGTTGCCAAGTCTGGGCGAATATTTCCTCTTGCTCTCCTTGATTTGATGGATCTTATCAATCTGATCAAGGCATCAACCCCCACGAGTGTCACAGGCTAGATCCGAGAAGGCATAGCAGTGCCCACTCTTCATCAACCTCAGGGCATGAAGCTCCACCAGCAAACTCAAGGACATGCCATAACCAAAGTCTTGTCCGGTGGTGTCTTGGGCTAGGTATTCCCATTTATCCAGACGTATTTCCTCTTTCTGTTGGTTTTGATGTTTTGGCTCTCCTTTCACTCATTACCTCACTCTTTATTCTCTTAGCCTAGGTACTACAGTCATTCTTTACTATAACCTCCGGCAGGTCAATCCATTCATTATGCGTTCTTCAACTATCATTGCCTCTCTGGCGACTGTTGTTTCCGCCTATGAGCCCTGGCTCAACGAGCCTGACACTGGGCTCAACACTTACCTCGCCAGCACCAACTGGACCGAGGGCAGCCGTCCTCTTCTCAAAGATATCCGAGGCGTTCCTGACTTTGACTTTGCTGCCCGCCAAGTCTTGACTGATCAGCAATACGCTTTCTATCGTACTGCTGCTGCAGGAGAGTGGGCCTATCGCAACAACCTCAAGGTCTGGGAAAAGGCTAGACTCCGACCTCACCAGCTGGCTAGCGTGGAGGGCCTCAACGAGACTCTTGGTGTTACTATCCTAGGCCACAACTTCAGTGCTCCAATTTTCATCTCACCTGCCGCTCGTGCTGGCTATGGTGACTCCGATCGTGGTGAGCTCAACTTTGTTGATGCAGCAGCCGATGAAGATATTCTCTATGTTGCTGCTCTCTATGCTACCAAGACCATTGAGGAGATTGGTGCCCAGCGCAAGAAGCGTGGAAACACCATCTTCCAGCAGATCTACTCCAATGCCAACCTCTCTGTTACTTGGGATGCCATGAAGCGTGCTGAGGACCAGGGTGTAAAGGCTTTTGTCTGGACTATTGATGCTCCTGCTACATCTACTCGTCACCGAGCTGCCCGCTACGATACCACCAATGCGTATGTATCATTATTTTTAGTATGAAACTCAGCTAATTGGCGAAAGTAACGGTGCTACGTCTGTGTTGAGCTGGGATCTTTTCAAGGAGATCAAGTCTCACACCAAGCTTCCCATCATTCTCAAGGGTATCACGACCACTGAAGACGCTCTCCGTGCTGTTGAGGCTGGTGCTGATGGTATCTGGCTTTCAAACCACGGTGGTCGCCAAGTCGACTACTCCCCTTCTCCTCTTGAGATTGCATATGAGCTTCGACGTAACGCACCTGAGATCTTCAAAGAGACCGAGGTTATCGCCGACAGCGGTGTCCGTTACGGAAGTGATGTTATCAAGCTGTTGGCTCTCGGAGTCAAGGCCGTTGGTCTTGGTCGTCCGTAAGTTTTCATTTCCTTAAGTAAACAAAATTTTAGCTGATATTCTTCAAGTTTCATGTACTCCAACGTCTATGGTGTTGAGGGCCCCAAGAAGCTTATTCAGATTCTCAAGACTGAGATTCTTGCGGATGCTGCTCAGATTGGTATCACTGATCTTCACAACATTCCTTCCAAGGTGGTAAGTTTAGTCAATTCTTAGGACAGAGACCAGTATAGCTAACAAATGCAAGCTCAACACTCGTGCCCTCGAGCGCGATGTTTATCTCATGGACGAGAACTAAGATGTTTCGCCGGACCAAGAGACGCATTTATGATATTTGGATGTATATATCTTTTCAGTAGATAAATATATGGAATTGCAAATTGCTCTTATCAAGGTATTCGTAGTTCTCCGTTATTAGTCAAGAATCGCTAGCTCAGTTGATTGGTCAGGATATGGAGCTGCATGGTGGCTTGCTGACTATTATGTGCTACACTTAGTACACTCTGGACTTTCACTTCTTAAATCAACGACTCCATGTCTCAAGTCTCCCAGAAGCACAAAAGAAATCGCGCACGGGGCGCTAGCCATGGAGGGTAAAACCTCCGTCGAATGGAGGTGCCATGCTTGCCGCCACATACCATGGAACCTCGAACAATGGCAGACGTCGGCTGCTATTCAACATCACGACTCTTTCGAGGCCCTTGAAACCTCAGCAGCCAGAGGTTGCTGTCTCTGTCGCAGTTTTCGTGCCACGGTATACTATAATCTCGGAACCATGGGCTTAAACTCTCCTCCCACAGGCCCCTGTTTCCTATGGTTACCCACGAAAAGTTACATTGGCCTATCGGGAAGAGGGGATAATTTACATGCGGGTAACTGGCATGTAGTTTGCGGATTCTATGTTGGAGATGTTCTTTTTCTCCTTCCGATATCCGTACATCTCATTAGAGATGAAGAAGAAGTCGTGGTAAGTTACTTTGATCATTCATGGCACTATCAGAAATTAAGGGAACGACAGTAAGCTGCTCCAATATCATTAACCATGGCCATGGAGCCTGACCTGAAAGAAGAGCTTTGCGATCAGATTCAAGATTGTATCAACAAACGTGGCGTTCACCAAGAATGTGACGTCTGGTGGTTTCGTCAAGATCTTAAACCAAATCCACCAACACGCCTTATAGACGTCAATAACAATGATCCCAGTATCGTTCGACTCATTGTAACCGCCGAGGATTTGCACAAAGACTTAATCCCCAAATATGTCACGCTCAGTTATTGCTGGGGCTCTACCAATGAACACGCAAAAACTACCCGAGCAACAATAGCTGCAAGGCGCGAAGGGATCGCAGTACATAGCCTCCCAAAGACCATACAAGATGCTATCCAATTTACGCGGTTATTGAAGTTTCGATACTTATGGATTGATGTTATATGTATCATTCAGTCAGATATTGACGATGTGTACCTTGACGATTGGAATACAGAAGCACCGCGCATTGGATCATACTACCTCCATTCTAAATGCCTCATCTCGGCATCCGCTGCGTCGGACAGTAGTCAGGGGCTTTTTCTTGAGCAGACAGCTCGAATACATCCTCTGAGGACTTGTGCACTGGCTTTCAATAATGAGAAGCAAGAGTATATTTGTCTCTCTGTGCCACGGCCGTCGCCTTCCGAAGATTGGTCAGCTGAGCCGCTGAGATCAAGAGGATGGTGTCTACAAGAGGCCGTTCTGTCACCTCGAATTCTCTACTGGTCCAAACATGCTCTTATATGGCAATGCAACGGCACAAAGAAGAGTCTTATGTATGGAAGTGATTTGGACACCGCTCAGGACATCAGAACCAGTCAGTCTCATATAAGCCTTGCCCAAGAACCTGATAGTGCAATGGGCGACGCATGGACAGAACTTATATCCAGGTACTCCAGGATGAATTTCACTTTCGAGACTGATCGACTCGTTGCAATTCAAGGCTTGGCTGACCGACTTGTCGACCTTCACGGTGGCGAGTACTTTGCCGGAGTGTTTCGTTCACATCTTGCTGATGGGTTGCTATGGAAGAATTCGTACGATAAGGCTCACAACGCGCTGGCTGGAGTACCCACCTGGCCTTGGGCTACAAGGTGTCTTAATATTTGGTTTCTCCCAGTCTCACATTCTTTCATACGGTTCATGAAACTCAATGTCTTCCCGGACAACCGCAGCCCCATAAATCTCGACACTCCCGAAAAACGTGCTCTTCGATTTGAAGCTCCACTGATCAACATAAACCTAGGAAGACCGTTCACGGAAACCGATATCGTTTCAACGGTGCAAAGGCCTGTGTTTGCATGTCATGTAAGCTTCACGGGAGACAGTGAAGACGAATACGGCGTGAATTTTGAATACGATGCCGAAAGCCTGATGCCTCAAAGTTTTGAAATGCTAGAGGTGCTTTTTCTCGGACTGCACGTGCTTCATAAACTTCGGGGATACATCGGTTTGGGTGAGTTTAAAGAATCAACTGTCGTTGATACTGATACTATAGTATCATGTGAAGGGATTCTCTTGCGAAAGGCAGGTCAATACTATGAGCGTATTGGGAGACTTGATTTTGACATGCCCAAGAATTATCAACGCCAGACAAGGTTGAAAGAGCTGATGGACAGCAATAGAACGAATGTTTGTCTTATATAGATAGCTTAACATAATATTCGAGTTGATATAAACACCTGATGTTTGAGAATATAGCTTGATGTCGTTCTTTTCTTAAGCCGGAACTTACCGTCTCCTCCAACAAAAAGAACAGAGCGGAATGTCTGACATCAAAAGAATGGATCAATCTCTTGTCAGCCTCGGCTTTTTATTTCGTCAGAGGCTGTGCGAACTTACAGCCCCATATCCAGGTAGAGCTGAGGCTCTGCTCTAAACCCATTTGGGCCTCATGTTGCGATACCCTTGCAAAGCCAAGAACTACATCTCAGCATCTGACCAATCAGACAAAGCGCAGCATGCTACCAAGTTCAGTAAGGTCAATATCGCCTCGACAAAGTCAGAGCTTCGGTATAAGTCTGGACTTGTCATTGGCTATTTGCTGATTTTAGGTATCTGAGCCATTGAGGATAGGCGGAGCTTGGGTATTTAATGCTTGCTGATCTTGACAGCGGAATTAAGCTTGTCCACTATGTCTTGGCTTCTTGACATGGATGATGGCGATGACATGGTCAAAGATGAGGTGGTTGTTGTATAAATAGCTCTGACTCTCCCTGAATCTCGAGTATGTTGCAATATCATCGGTCATCATCATGGTTTCCTACAAACTTCTTAAGGTCGCTCTCTATGCGGGAGCAACACTCGCGCTCCCACAATCTAAAACTCCCAGTAATCCTACCGTTACCATAGACAACGGCGTCATAATCGGAACTTCAACATCCATTCCTGACTCCAAGATCAAGGTCAATCAGTTCCTAGGTATCCCCTTCGCCGAAAAGCCTATCCGCTTCAGTCCCCCAAAGCCAGCCAAATCATGGGATACTCCATACAATGCCACCGTATACAAGCCCGCTTGTTTTATGAAGTTCAACTACCCCGAAGAACGACGAAATCAAACGATTCAGATATTCGCTACTCCTGGACCACCAGCAGGGACTAGTGAGGACTGCTTGAACTTGAATATTTTTGCTCCTGCAGGTGCAGAGGCTGGCTCAAAGCCTGTTGCGTTCTGGATTCATGGAGGAAGTTTCAGTCATGGGTCTGGATCTTTACCTTATTATGAAGGGTCCAAGATGGCGGGCTATGAAGACCTGGTTGTTGTTACTGTCAATTACAGGACCAATATCTTTGGGTTTCCTGAAACCTACGATTTGCCAAAGGGAGAGTGGAACCTTGGGTGAGTAAAATCAACCATTTCAACTATACTTTCATACTGACGTCCCGCAGTTTCCTTGACCAACGGCTAGCCCTTACCTGGGTCCAAGAAAATATTGCTGCCTTTGGAGGAGATTCCAAGAAAGTCACCATCTTTGGTGAAAGTGCCGGTGCAGGAAGTGTTGATGATCTTCTCACAGCTCCACCAGATCCTCTCCCCTTTCGCGCAGCTATTCTGCAGTCTGGTTCTGCATCAACAAACGTCACACCCACCGGTTCTTGGAAGAACGCAACCAAGCTTGCTGGCTGTGATAAAGGCGACTTTGACCAAGTCCTTGAATGCATGCGCGAGATTCCAGCCGCTAAGCTCAAGGATATCATCGAAATGGGCATGCTCGATTTTGCACCTCTCAGCGATGACGGGTTCACCCTATCAAACTATCCCCGCGACATCCGCATCAAGTCTAAAGACAACCCTAAGCTCATGGCTCGAGTTCCTGTTATGTTGGGCACAACAGCAGATGAGGCAAGAATCCCCAATTTCATGAACCTCACTGTAAAGGATGCTCTGAAAACCTTGGCCCCTGGGATAAGTGACTTTCAAGTCTCGGCACTCAAGTCCCTCTACCCCATCGGAGCTCCCGGAATCAACAACGAATTCGATCAGGTCACCACAATGGCCACTGAAATCGGCATGCAGTGCCCCATTCGCTACGTGGCAGAAGACTTCGCCGATGCAGATATCAAGACCTGGCGATATATTTATAACGCAAGCTTTGCCAATACTGAGATCTTCAAGGGCAGTGGAGCATACCATTCTGCTGAGATTCCAACTCTCTTTGGGACGTTTCCCGAGAAAGGCGCTACTGAGTTTCAGGATAAGCTTAGCAGGGAGATGCAGAAGGCTTGGGGCAAGTTCATCAGAGATCCCTCTAATGGCCCTGGGTGGGAACAAATTCCTAAGATCGGTGTCTTTGGAGGGGGTGTGAGACCTGATGTCGTCAAGGAACCAACTAAGGCATTGGATGTTAGGAACGCGAACATCATTGAGCTAAGATGCTTGATATTCAAGAGCATATGGGAGAAGGGTCAGACAAAGGAGTGATGTCATTGTTTGTAGGTCACATTCGTACAAATTGAAAGGTCGATGAAATTCATTGAAATAGTTCCACCAACTTTGCGTGTTTATTTGTATGTCTATTGGGATGTCCAATGACTCCATAATGTTCAGTTGTATAGAAAGAAACTTGACGAAATCGTGATTGTACGCGGCCTCTAATGCATGGCTGGTGCCTGGTTGTATATACAAATACTCATCCTGATCATTTATTACCATTTTGGCTTGGCACAGCATCATTCAGTTCCACCTCTTTATAAGCAGTGACGAGAGCTCCGATACGCCTCTGTTCTGGATCTTCACTCATGCTGACAACATTAATGGGAAACTGAGATAAGCCTTTACCGATTCCTTTTCCTGTTCAACATCTGCAAGACCTTGTAAGAGTCGAGGATCTCCTTGTTTGAGCATGTCCTTCAGCAGGCGGAATGTAGTAACGGCTAAATAGGTCGCGTTGGCTTGCTCTCGTAGGCCTTTGAGTGTGAGGACGAGTGTCGACTGTAGGGCTTTCGTGGCTTCAGGTGATCTTTCTGTGGCGGAGGATATTGTGCCCAATGTCATGAAGCCGAGGAGGATGTGACACTGAACTATAAACGGATCGTAGGTTTCAAAACCGTGTCTGAGATAGTATAACCGTGACACTGTCTCGAAACGCATCTTGGCATCTGCAACGGCATTATCCGCGGTATCTTTTGCAAAGCTCTCCGGATCAAGGCCTTGTGTCGGGACTGTAGTGAAAGACTCAAGGAGATTTATCACAACATTGAAGTAGTGGAGACTGCTTCATGTAAGTACATTCCTTGATCAACATCTGGGAATTATGTTGGATTATGACTTATTGTACTGATAATTGAATAGGTAAAATAGCACCACGAGGTGACAATGAACTTGGCAACTCGTTATACCATTTTTTCAACGTCAAATAAAAGTTCCAAGATTCCTCCAAGGTAAGTTTTCTTTGCGACTGGAGTCCCGGAAAGGCATATGCGCCAATATTGTTGATAAGAGAACGAAACTCTGATACCGCTTTAAAATGATAACCTAGCTGGATAGATACTGGGTTCTGACTCAAAGGGTACATGATCTATATCTCAGGGTACTATGCGGCGTTGTCTTTGGGATCTGATAGAGGGAACCTGGGGCGTGATTTGATAAGGGGTGGCCGAAATAAATGGAAAGAAAACATTCTGAAGCAACATATCAGTATCTCAAACCTCGTTGTTCTCATCTTACTCACGACTGAAAGTTAAACGCTCTTCAAGCTGTCAGTCCTCGAGCAACTTTGCTTTTGTCATCAATGGTAGTTGGGTAGGTATCAAATATTTTCATCCGGTCTCCCATCGATATAGCTTGAACAATATATGAGAACCCAATATCATCCATGCTGTTCATATTATAGGTGATGGTTGAGACAAGAAGACCCTGGATAGTTGTTACGAATCTTCAGGAGCCTCGAGTTCCCGAATCCTTCTAGCCTCAACTAAGAACTGATACTGCAGCGCTTGCGGGTTCCAAAACTCTGTGCGGTGTGCGGCTTTAGTGTATGCATGCTATAGCTGTCAGCTAAAGTGTGCATTGAGCTACTTCAACCTACGCATGCTGCGGCGAGGACCGCATTGACTAGATACGATGAACAAAATTTCTCACGACCAGCGGCTATGTTGTCCAAGAAGTGGTCTTTGTGGGAAAAAGCAAACGTCGGGTACTCGTACAAGAAGTACATCTTGAGAAGCTCTCGCAGCAAGTTCTCGCTTGCTGGAACTAGCGTCCATTGCGAAGGCCTCAGTGTATCGATGCGCGGCTCTATCAATTTAGCAGCATGATACAGTGCCCTATATTGAGCTTCGTGGCCGACTGTTCCGGCATTCAATCCAGCATTCGAATTACTCGCCGCCGCATCCTCATTAACCATCTCATAGATACGAGATTGGAAGTAAGGATTGTTCTCGCCGCGCAAGAAATGGGGCATTTCAGGGCTGAATGGGAAGCTGTATCGATGCCATGTCTGGGGAACAAGCGCAACTTGAAGCAGCAAATTACCATCCTGGAGATGTCGGAGAACAGTCCGAACGTCCTGGCTGCTTTTGATTCGACGAATGATCGATAGACTCTCCTCTTCACTCTTGTTTGCAGGATGCTGTAAAGCTCTTCATGAGCCTGGAGACGCTCTTCAATGTCTGTCAACTTGCGCCTGGTGACTTCATTGCTCTGGTTCTCGGTGGGAGAGTACTCGCATAGAAGGCCGCGCTTGACACAAACGGTGCATCGAGGCTCTTGGCTATCGCACAGTTGGTGAATCAGCCCCAGCGGTTCACTCCCTCAACATTATATATGCTTACTCTCACTTTGCTCTTCTTGCAGGCAAGACAAGCAGTGTCAACGTTCTTCCTCTTGGGAGGCAAGGGTGTTTGAGAGTTGCCCGCGCTTCCACTTCCGCCTTGGCCAGATCCTCCAGCGGAAATGGCAGGGAGTAGAGGGCGCAAGTGGGACATAGCGCGAGGCTTGAGGGTCTATGATCGATAGGCCAGTATTTGGGAGATCAATTGTTAGGTAGTCAAAAGTACTGACTGAGCTGACTTTTCCCTCCTCCAGCAACATTATCGGCCCGGCGGATGTACAGGTGCTTGGTTAGGTACACAGGCCCTTGTGTCTCACTTCTATGACATCAATTGGTGCAGCTATGAAAAGAGGCGACTGGACACCAGACAAGCGGCAGTGACAGCGAGATTTATGACTTGAAGGTAGCCTTCTAGAAAAGAAGAAGGGCTTCTAGTGGTGAGCTAGTAAGGTAGTCTTGATTCTATAATTTATATATGTTCGACTCAACCAGGCATCAGCTTTACATTGATGCAAGTACCAGGAAGCTCTGGTATACTGCCATGTGTTTATGGAAAGCCTCGCTTGGAACCAGTAGCTGATCCCTAAAGATCCATTCATATCCTTGTGTCTCAAGTCCCCGTCACCGGATCGAGAACACAAGAATCGCGGCCCGTTAGCCTCACCTCCGCATCCGGAACCATGCACATCACGGCCTCATGTATGAGGTCTGCCATGCTTCATTTGGCGAAAAATAAGCGAAGGGTCAGTGTTTCTATAGTTACCAAGATCTAGCCCAGTAATGACATAAGAATTGTATTTGTGTGGAGGTATAAGAAGCAGGAGTCTCCTTTAAAGTGATCTCTTGGTTTGAAGCTTTCTAGAAGCTGCAGCTACGACCATTCAGACATTCTATCGAATAAATTGATCTTGGGAAACTCCCTAAGCAATCAGTAAGGAACGCTTAAAGCGCTATCGTTGCTTATCTCTGTCGCTGATGTTAGCCTGAGACATAGCATCACCACCTGCAAGCGGCACTGCTCACGATGTTCTCTAAGACGGTTATTATCTTACTAGCATCTTTATCGCAGGGAAGAGAAATCTCGAAGAGACGCCACGATGAATCAACACCCATCATAGATAAATTTCCATGGTCATCCTTCCTCAACAAAACAGGCATCGATCCGCTCCAGTATCTCAAAGCTCCATCTGACGACACACCCGAGACACTCGTCTGCACTACGGCAAGATCTCCAATCTCAGACATTCGACGTCACTAACCATCATCAGGAACCCGGTCCCGATCGACTCGCCTGCCCAGTCGCTATAGCCGCATGGTCGAACTTCACCGATGCAGAACAGCACATCAACATCGCAGCTGACCAATGCCTATCCGCAACAGAAGGAACATGCCGAACCGTTGCGTGTGCGCCGAGAGGAAATGTCACCGTTGACGGCGATGAGATAACAGGACGAATGTGGAATCCTGTATCGACAAAGTGTGTGTTTGGTGGCGTTGGGGGAATATGGCAGAATGATGGGTCAACTCTGGTCATTGAGATGGGATACGCAAGTCAAGAGTAAATCAAGATGTATGTATTCGTACTTTACAAAAGAGTCTAGTTGGTATTCGCATCCAATATCCTTACAAAACCAATATGCCTTTCCTAACCTTGCGCCAAAAGAGGTATCTCCAAGTAATCCCATCCAAAGGTCAAATCGCTTTCATAATCATTTTGTTTATCCTTTTACGCCGCAGCAGCACTGACAGCTCCGGTCATAGAAGGTGGTGCTCCGGGCAACTCCTCGCTAGGATCAAGTTCGCCCTTCATATCCTCCTCGCCCTCTTCGACCTTCTTCTCAGTCATCTTCTTCCCGCCAGCGTCTCCAAGACCAATGATGTCGATCCATCGCCAGAACTCGACAGGGTTGTTGCCGCTCTTGTCAAAGATGGCTTGGTCACTATTGATGCCGTCTTTGCAGGGATCGCCGTTGGCTTCGTTGAACTTGTCGAGCTTATCGAACGAAGTACCGTCAACGAGGTCTCCGGTGAATGTGCGACCGACGGGTACGTTGTTCTCACGAAGCATCTGGAGCTGAGCGCGGAGGTTAAGACGAAGCGCTCGCTCAGGCTGCTCAGCCTTGAAGATCTTCTGCGTCAACCATGGAAACAGGATTCCAAAGTCGGACTGGTTGAGATGCGCAGAGTTAACGACGTAGAAGAAGTTTGGCTCTGACATCTTGTAACCACTAGGACGTTCGAAAAGCTGGGGTGTAATGACTTTAACGGTGGGATCGGGGCTTAAAACACGCGCCTTCATGTGAAGATGGTCGGTCCACTTGAAGAAGTGCTCCGATTCGACTGCCAGAATAGCCTTTCCACCAGGAGCGCTGGCCTTGTCGGCATACGCAGGTAGCGGTAGGTTGAATAGAGGCGCCGAGTTGGGAGCCATCAAGGGCA
Source organism: Fusarium acutatum (assembly GCA_012932015.1). Classification (NCBI taxonomy): domain Eukaryota; kingdom Fungi; phylum Ascomycota; class Sordariomycetes; order Hypocreales; family Nectriaceae; genus Fusarium; species Fusarium acutatum. Next base: position 55,973 of record JAADJF010000054.1, read on the forward strand.
TGCACCACATGTCGAGCAACATGACGAGGGTCTTCTCAGTGACCTGCTTGCGAATATCACTGCCCTCAGCAGGGACAAAGATGGGTTTCTCCATAGCAGCAACCTCTGAAACATCAGCGTAGTATGTGCTCTTGAGGAATTGTGTCATAGTAGCAGCCCCAAAGCTGTGGCCAGCGAAGATGATACTGCCAGGCTCATGGATATTGCATCGACCAATGAATTGATCGAGGCTCGGGGTTGAGCGGTTCAAGTTGGTTAATCGCGTGCCATTGTCAACGGCGAGCATGGCCTGATGGATCATACCGAGCTCCCAGCATCTAATTCGGAGTTGGGCTTCTCGGGCTTGGTAGACTTCGGGGCTGACATCGTGGGAGATCTTCTCGTAGGGAACATGGATTCGGCCGTTGGAGGTAGTGGCTCCGTTCTGCTTCTCGGGAACTCGAATGAAGCTTGCGACAGCGCTGCCATCGCGATGCTCAGGGCAGATGACGACGATACCGTGAGAGGCAAGGGAGCCTGCGATGTAAGAGTAGGAGTTTCGGCATCCTCCCAGACCGTGGGAAAAGATCATGGTCGGCCACCGCTTGTTCTCGGTCGACGATTCGAGGAGTTTCGCATTCTTGTGGGCTGGAATTGTAGTATAGTGAAGATGTCGGGGCAGGAATCTTTAGATTGTCAGCGCAAGTCATAGGAACGATTCAAATTCGGCGCACTTACGAAAGGAACTCTGCCAGCATGGGTCCAATACCGAGGAATTTTGTGTATGCAACTAGATGCTGCCGCTGAGGATTGGGCAACCAGCTGATGTGCTTCTCGTGCGATTCGGAAACAGCTGGGTAGAACATGCGATACTGGACGGTATGGATCTGATCAACGCCCTCGGGAGCAGCGCTGGGCGCTTCAAGTTCAGAAATGGGAATCTCGACATCGACGGTGCCGACCTTATAGGGCCCTGTGTATTCAGGGAATGCAGGAATCGGGCTCAGGCGTGAGAGGTAGGACATTTTGGAGGCGTTCATGATGAAGGCTGATGCGACACCGCGCAGAAATGAAGTGTCCCGTGTGGTGTATCAATCAAGGATGAAGAGAATGAAGAAATAATGATCGTTATGTGAATTCAATAGCAATAGAAATTTTGTGCTTAGAAAGAGAAAAGCAGCAAAAGTCCGTCGGCGATTGGCTTACTCGTACAACGCAAATAAATCTAATTGTGGCTGTATCTCTTTGGTGACGTTTACACGGACGGGACGCTATGACAGGGGTACAGCACTTCTTTCACATGCAAGAAAATGACCAAACTATTCGCTGAGAAAGCCAACAATTTCGACAACGGTTAAAAAAAAAGGGGGAAAGCAAACAACATAAATAATTAATTGAAAAGGAGTAAAAGAAAAGGTTTCACAGCATCATCGTCAGCATCATAAAACAAGGGGCAAGTCACGCGACAAAAAACCTGCAAAGGCTTGGAAGCATTGATCTATTCCCATTTGGTGACCGAATTGGCTGCAAGTGTCTTGTGCACAGTTACCAAGATCTTCTAGATTGTTTTGGTAACTAAAAAAAAAAAAAAGACCGGTCGACGTCATGATAAGATGTCATAGCCACGTAGACGCCACGATCCCCCCAGGCCGAGGCAGAAAAAGTCCGGAGATTCCGTATTTCTTGGCATTTCAGTTGGAGAATCTTCGTGGGCTTTCTTGCAGCCATTAATGGGGATGATCGTCAGGTCCATCGGTCTCTCGGCCGAGTTTAAACGTCCGTGATAGCTTCGATGGTAGCATTTGCAAACTCAATATGCAGATTTTCCTCTAGAGCTTTCCCTCATAGACCCTGGACGCCGTAACATCGTCAAACTCTCTCTGTTCTTCCAGTGATAACATGCAGTCCCTTTCGTATCATCTCCTTTGATCCTCTTCTGGAATGACCCCCATGATGTCCGTTTTGTCGTTCTCCTTTCCATGGTCTGCAGTCCTTACAGAAATCATGCCCACACTCAAAGTAATCCCATCGCCATGACTTGACATCCTGCTTGCAAACATGACCCTCATTAGGTCCCTTTCCACATCTGCAACAAATCCATCCTCTCATCATGCACTCTTTATATGCACATCCGGCCTTTCCGCAGGGCCGTGGCGATCGAATAACGGTAAAGTCAACACTCCCGCATGAGCATTCTGAGCTGTTGGCGATTTCTTTTCTCGTCTTGCAGTCGATATATCGGGCTTTTTCTTCATGCCCGCAGGCATAATGTATCCATTCGCAGGTGCACATTGTGTATCATTTCGCAGTTGAAGATGCAAGGAACCAACCCACCAGCGCAAGACAGAAAAGCAGCCCAGCCCAGTCAGTGTTTGTAACCCACGCAAATCTCCATCCAGTGACACAAAGATCTACGCGAATTCCTTGGATTTCGGCCGCGTCATTGTCCGTTTCTCGATCTTTGCATCACGCTCCATGTAAGTCTCCACAAACGTTCCGAACGACCACTTAAACTCCTCCTCAGCTTTTACCCTGAACCCGAGCTTCTCGTACACCAGCTTTCCCTTGGGTGTAGCCTCAAGAAAGCATGGAAGACCATCTGTGTCTGCACGCTCAATGCCCCGGCGGAGAAGTAAAGTGGCCGCGCCTTTGCGTTGCCAGTTCTGGTGCGTGCAGATGAGTTCAAGGTAATAATGAGGTCTGTCGCCCATGAACTTGCGGTGGCCTCTTGTCATAGCGCCAAAGAACTCGACAGCGAGATCACCATTTGCTGGCCATGCTTCGGCTGGTGGAGGATCTTGGATTGGGGCACCGGGGGGGGCCCATTTCGCTAGCGAGACTACCTTCTCGTCTTTTGAGTCTGGTGAGGATTTGTGCGTAACGACAAGTAATTCACACAAAGGGTCTGCAATATCATCCGTGAAGGCCTTCTGAAAGAAGCGATTCGAGGCATCGATGTCGGACGTGAAGACACGGCTTCCGATAAAAGTGTCACCAAAGGCTGAGTAGTAGACCTGGCACATCTCAGGGATGTCCTCTGGAACAGCAGGGCGCAGCTGAAGAGGCATCTTCGCGATAGTGAGTGATGCAGTGAGTGAGAGGGAGAACTGAAGATGATTCAGTGACAAATTGCTGACACGATTCATAACTATTGTCACACTGCTGAGCCGTCCTCTAGCATTGAATCGCCATGGGACATCCCCACAAGCGAATCCCAAGCGGAAGGTCTAGCGAGGTACCCTTGTCCATCTTGACGGCAGAGCTTAAAGATCAACTGCGCCATGTGAAGTGAAAGTGGCCATGTCGGAGTGTATGAACATTCTTGGATCTGGTGAAGATGATAAAATGATGGCACAAGATGCGAGTATTGGTGTTGAAAAGCCTCGTTGACGCGGTCGGTATAACTCAACTAACCCGTCTTATGCCGAATTACCCCGTCCCCCGCGCCCTTCACATCAAAAGCAACACTAAAGTATTGACATGTAGGTATGACTCCTCTGCTTTGGCTTATAAAGATCGTGAGAAATATTGTAATTGAGACATAAACAAAGAACTGCCAATATCATATACATCATTAACATTGATTGACCATGTCCAACGACCTCGCCAAACAGCTCAAGGCTCTTCACAAGCCTTCATCACCAGTTGTCTTTCCGAACATCTGGGACGTCGCTTCGTTCCAAACCGTTACATCACTCAACAATGGGTCTTCCAAGCCAGTCAAGGCTCTAGCGACGGCGTCCTGGGCTGTTGCAGCTACATACGGTATTCAAGATGAGGAGCTCACCCTGGAGCAGAACATGGAAGCAATTAGCAAGGTTGCACCGCTCGCCAAAGCGGCTGGCATTCCGTTGTCTGCCGATCTACAAGATGGATATGGGTCTCAGATTGAGTCTACTGTCAAGCGAGCCGTTGAGCTTGGTGTTGTCGGCGCCAACATCGAGGATGTGAGCTCTGAAACAAACGAATTTTACCCCATCGACGAACAAGTCCAACGTCTCAAGGCAGCTCTCAAAGCTGCCTCTGACGCAGGCTGCCCCGATTTCGTCGTTAATGCACGATGCGACACCTTCCACGTTGACACAGGCTTCTCAGAAGCTGAAGCAATGAAAGAAGCTATCAATCGCGGAAAAGCGTACCTTGAAGCTGGTGCCACAACAGTGTTTTACTGGGGTGGACCAGGACGGGGACTACGAGATGCATGGGTCCAGACCTTGGTGAAAGAGCTTGATGGAAGGGTTGCGGTCAAGCTGGCGCATAGAACCAAGGATGCGCTGTCAACCAAGGAATTGGGTGAGATTGGTGTTGCGAGGATTAGTGTTGGGCCAAGTCTGTTTCTCTTAGCGCAGGCTGCTATCAAAGAGGCTGCTGCGAGTATCCTCGATGGCGGAAATTTGTAATTACACATTCACGGTTGTACAGAAAAGTCTTTTTTGACGATATCTCTGATTATTCGTTGGTGTAGCTTTGTTGCCTATGATGATGTGAGGTTCACGTCGCTCAGCATTCGTGTCTCTGCAGATCCTGGATCATCCTCAAACAACATCTCTGATGACTCTTTTGGCCATCCAATCCCAGGCTCGGTTTGCTTCAGATGGAACTTTGGTTCGACGAAACTCAACGATACCAGTTACAATAGATTTTCCAGTTTTGGGGCAGTGTTGGATGCCTACAGGCAGCCTAAGCCTTATGGGCCGGTGCCTGGATCTAGATCCATTGATGGGCTGTGCTGCGATCAGCACGGTCAGCAATTGCTGCAAATGGTCGCCGATAAAATCATTCAGCCTATCAGATGATTATGAGAGGATTATACCCGCTGTTCCCTATCGATTCCGCTCGCGTAGCTATTCACAACTCGACTTGGCATTCCTTTTTGCGGGTCTGAGCAATGCCGTGTGAGTAATATGCCGTCGTGTCTACAGATGGAGGCCTTACCTGAGGCTGAATCGGTGTTGTATAAAGAGGAAGATATAAGCTGAAGTAAAAGTTATCATCTCAAACTAATTCACACCTCTTCATTTTAATTCTTCAACCTCTATTACAACCACTCTTCCTCCCTCACATAATATCCCAACACCAATACATACGTCATGACTACCGACACTATGGACTCAACCAAGAGCAGCGGTGACGAGTCCACCGTCATCTTGACACCTGCAGACACAGAGCCCAAGGAGGAGACCACAGAAACCAATACAGAACAAAATACAAAAGACTCCAAGACGGAAGAAACACCAAAAGAAGACGAAGAGAAGAAGGAAAAGGTCATGGTCGGTCTCCTCACAGAAAGCAAAGATCTATACGCAAAGTTCGATAAGAACGGAGACCGATCATGGACAGACAAGTACCCCGATGATCTTGAGGAAGCAGCAGAGAATGAAGAGACCCAAAAATACGCCGTCATCATCCGCAAGCGAAAGCCCAAGGAGGCTGACTCTAACAAGCCTCTTGACATTGACTCCCTCGTTATTCAATCCCCATACCTCAAGCGCGTTCTCGGAAAGGTCTTTGAGGACTATCCCGGTATCGTCACTGATGTTTCACGCCTCAAGTTCCATGCTCCCTTCGAGTGCTTTGTCCATCGATGGGGTCAATTCACTGCTGCGAAGGATGATCCTAACTATGATCAAATCACCCGCGAGCATGTGTCGCTGTTACATAAGATCATGAGGGATGAGTTGGGTGAGATTATCCAACTTCGGGAGGATTACTTTAAGAACCGCGCTGTTGCCTTTGAGCATGTTTGGACTCTCTTCCCTCCGGGTTGCACAGTCTGGGGTTCTGTTAAGGGAAGACCCGTTGCTGTTCGCTTTGACTCTGGATACCTTGCAAAAACACAGTGCGGCGGCCTTGCCTACATGATGAACTGCAAGGGCATTGATTGGGATGGAAGAAGCATGGGATGGTGCGATATCACCATGCAGATCAACGACTTCCCCGGCACTGCTCCCTTCTCCAGCCTCCCATGCTATCCTCTAGAGTACCACCCCAATCATGACGCAGCACGCAAGATGCTTCTTGATCGTGGACGCAAGTTTGAGAGCCTTGCGGGCTATCACTACAAGGCATACAGCGGCACTGCCATCTGGTGGGTCAATGCGACCAAGTCTCGTAAAGAGACTGTCAACTCACGCATTGTCATCGATGGAGCGAACTGGGAGAAGCAGAACCCCGACCATACCGTTTGGCTTAACTATCTAACCGGTGAAGGTCCTGTCGCCAGCAGTGATCGGGATAGTGATGCTGGCAATGACGACGACAACGATTGTTACAGTGACTCGGGAGTCAAGAAGCCTGACTTTGATGATGACCAGCGCGCTCCTCTCAGCGAAGAGCAGCTCATCATGACGGGCCCTATGGTCCGCGGTTATTCCCTCAAGAATAAGCGATGGATGGAGTTCTTCATTGATGATGTTACAGAGGTCAAGTTCAATGAGAAGGCCTTCGACTCGCTTGTTCTTCCTGCCGATCAGAAGGAACTTATTCTCGCTTTCGCCCAAAGCCAAGTCAAGTTCAAGAATGTATTTGATGATATCATCTCTGGAAAGGGTAAGGGTATCATCATGCTCTTATCTGGTGGTCCCGGTATTGGTAAGACACTGACTGCTGAGTCGGTGGCTGAGGAGATGAAGGTTCCCCTGTACATCATGAGCGCTGGTGATCTCGGCAGCGATGCCTACGACATTGAGGAGAACCTTCAACGCATTCTCGAAATGGTGGCCAACTGGAACGCTGTCCTCCTTCTCGACGAGTGCGACGTCTTTCTCGAGGCTCGATCGGCACATGACATCGAACGCAATCGCATTGTGTCAATCTTCCTTCGTATGCTCGAATACTACGAAGGTATCCTCTTCCTCACCACCAATCGCGTCAAAGACATGGATCAAGCCTTTCAAAGCCGAATCCACATGTCGCTCGAGTATCCTCCCCTCGACAACACCGCCCGGGAGTCTGTCTGGCGAGGTTTCTTGAGCCGTGCAATCAGTGTAGATGCAAAGACGGAGGGCGACTCTGCGCATGAGATTAAAGAGGAAGAGATCAAGGCTCTGGCTGGTCTGGAGCTGAATGGTCGACAGATCAAGAACGTTCTCAAGACGGCCAATCTTCTGGCTTGTCATAAGGGAGAGAAGTTGGCGTTTACTCATTTGAGGACAGTTTTGAGGGTTGAGGGTCATTCATTGTAAGGTGTTACGTATTGAAGATTCGGCGGATATTATTGAAGAACTGTAAATAGATATAACTCTTATTGCGCCATTGAAGCAGCCGTTGCCTGTCCGTAAGCCACCCGCCGTGACTAGTAGTGCAAGTGATAATGACAAAGAACCTGAATTACCTTCGAACAAAACACATCCCAGACCCTTCCCAAGTCCAGAATATTGTGATTCCTAGGAACGCAAAGCGATATTACCAAAGAGTTTGTAATAATACCCCCACCTGCTCCTACAGGTACTCCCTCATATCTCTCTTCCACTTAACCCCATGGATCTCGAACATGAAGTCGTCAACCCACATCTCAAAAGGCTGATGCTCCCAATTTAAGACGCCATGAACCTCAGGATCCCAAGTCCGACGACCCGCGTAACGGAGATCAGAGAATAGCATACACACTATGCTCGAGAAAGCCTCAATGTCCTTTGAGTGGATGTTGCTGCCGTACTTCTTCACCAGACAGTAGGCCATGGGTCTCAGCCTATTGAGAGATCGACTTTGCCTCGGGCCATTCTTCATGAAACCCAGCATGTACTTCCTCGCGCTGGCGTTGGGGATAAAGCAAACCCTATCTGCACACGCCTCACCTTCGGAATGGTCGCGTTGGCAGATCTTGAACTTCATGTCCTTGCCGAGGACAGGACACGGGGGTTTGCAGTCGTACTCTTCATCCTCGTATCGATCGCTATCGTCGTCCCAGCTACAGTTGGGCGGCCGACTGAAGGCGGCATAGTAGTGTTGGGCGGGCGATGAGTGAGTCGGAGAGACGGCATCCCTCTTCTTAATGAGGAGGTTGTGAAGAGCGAGTTCGATGTCCTTGTAAAGCTGGGTGCGAGAGAACCTGGCTCCATCTTCTGTGAGTGCCATCTTGAATGTGAAAAGATTGAGGGTTTCTGTGAGAAAACAGTGTTTTTGTAGGACTTCGTGTAGAGACTACTTGGAGGATATGTAAAGTCTGATGAAATGCGGGAATATTGCGAGAGTCTTTAAGGGCGAGAATGTCTCGAGAATAAGTGCCTCCGTGAGAATGGATGATTTTGAGACAGACATGATCAGGAGGAAGAGTTCTTTTTTTATAGATACTTCAATATACTTTGGTTCAGGTAGACTTCGCATTGAATTATAGTAACTTCAATATGGGAAGCTTGTTCTTTAAGAACCACGAGGCATCGCTGTATAGCAATCTGCAGAGTTACCTAAAAGCAAAGCTTATTGGGGAATACTTTTGACATAGAAAACGTATTTTAAGATGTTTTGGGTAATATGAGAAATTTATCACGGACAAGTAACGGTGCCTCTTAGACATTTTTACCTCTCAAGTGAACCTGATTGATTATGTTTGGTGAAACTTGAATCTCTTTGACTTATCAAGTTCAATTCGGAAACTTGCTAGTCACTGCCCGTGATTGAATCAGATTAAACTACCACTCAAAGTTTACACTTGAAAAGACAGAAATCTGCTCAAATGGTGCGGATATCAAGATGAGTTTCTCACGATAAATTAGAGCTTCAACTGAGCCTCGCCATAACCATTAAACTTCAATCATAAATTCACGCGAATTGTGTAAATTAGAGCAAACAATTAATTGTGCAGCCAGTCATCTGGTTTCACGCAAAGTCAGAAGTCACCCAAAAACAAAGGTTTTGGTGAAGTTGAAAGAACTCATGATATTGATATAGAGGGTGTTGCAATTCTCATGATACTTGGTTCAATTGAAGTGACTCAACTATCGAGGCTGACAAACTTGGTCTACCAACCACATTAGGCAATTCATAGCAATATATCGTGCTCAACCCCGCCTCGGCCCGCTATGAGCTGAGATGTCTGAGCATTATCAACTTCTTCATGTAGGGCGTGATAATAAAGGGCGCGCTTTGACATTAGTTCGTCTCCGATCATCATTCACTTTCCAATCCAGACAAAGTCAAGAACCCTAATATCCTACAGCTTATAAATTCGATACGGGATCATAGCTTACAAATCTAAGTTCAAGCTACCTATAAACGCAGCCTTGAACTGTGAGTATTCGGAGCCATTAGCTTCACTGAAATTGTCAAAATGGCAGACTTTCAACCCAAGAGTATTCTCATTTTCGGCGCTACTGGCAACATCGGGCGATATATCACGAATGCTATCGCCAATGCCCAACCAGCATTCGATCATGTGGCCATCTTCACCTCGGAAGACACTGTTACCAGAAAACCAGAATTGATCAAAGAGCTCAAGTTAAAGGGGGTCAATATTATCACAGGAGACGTCAGTAATCCTGAAGACGTAAAGAGGGCTTACCAAGGCGTCGACACTGTCATCAGTGCAGTGGGACGCAATGTCATCGAGACACAAATCGAGCTCTTTAAACTCGCAGCTGAGTCTGGTTCAGTAAAGTGGTTTTTCCCTTCAGAATACGGCACAGATATCGAATACGGTCCCCAAAGCGCCAGTGAGAAACCTCATCAGCTGAAACTCAAGGTACGAAAGTACATTCGAGAAAACGCAAATGGCCTGAAGTATACTTTCGTCGTTACTGGGCCTTATATCGATATGTACTTTACCCTATCGCCTGACGTTATTGAGGCTGGAGGATTTGATCATAAGAACAAGAAGGCAGTCTTGATTGATAATGGGGAGGGCAAAATTGGCTTCACAACTATGCCTGAGTAAGTTTGATTGTGATCACTCTTCAAGTCTTTCTGAAACTGTGGCTAATGTTCTATAGTGTTGGAAAGGCTGTAGTCGCCGCTCTTCATCATCCCGCAGAGTCTTTCGACCGCGCTCTCATCGTCCAATCCTTCGTCGTTAATTCTCAGCAGATTCTCAAGGAGCTTGAGAAGCAGACTGGAGGTGACCCGTGGGAAGTTTCAAGCTTCACTCTCGATGAGTTGAGGGAAGCAGAGAAGAAGGGGTGGGCCTCTGGAAATCCCAAGGCTGTTTCATATACACTCCGACGAATTTGGTCCGAGGGCGGCACACTTTATAAAAAGACGGATAACGAGAGGATTGGACTCAAGGAGGAAGACCTGGAGACTCTGGAGGATGCTGTTAAGAGGGAACTTACGACTGGATACTGATTAATGCCTTGTGATACTTGAAAATACTTCTTCCGATGGCAGACACTGAGCTTGCTGAGCTCTTTTATATCTGAAGTCCATAATGAAAATAGTCCAGTCTCATCTAGGAGTCAAGTCTTGGGACATGCAAAGAATAAGAGCCTCGTCAGGATACAAAACCCTTTTGGTTGAGATGTACAACAATTTATTTTCACTGAAATTGTCGCTTCTACTTATATTCGCATTCTTCATTTCTCAGATACCCATTCAATGTCGCATCACACCCCAATCTAAGGCCACCAAAGCCAATTGATTTCCAGGTCAGCAAGAGGGTTGCGAGGAAACCAGTCAGGAAGATATTCGCCCCATCCCCAGTAGTTTCCAGCCCCCGCAGGATGATCGGCGCACATTCGAATATTCATGACATTAACATCGGGAGGAAGGTCATTGGGGTCCCATTCCATGGGTCCAAGACGACCGCATTTCTCCTTGGCCATGGGCCATTGGTCGGCTATGGCAACGGTAGCGAGACCAGCCACGAGAAGGACTTGGGGCTTCATGTTGGCTCTAGACTGAGATGTCAGCAAAAATCAGAAAATAGGTTGAAATGCTTACGTCTTGTGATCTGAGCGGTTGTGTTGATATGTTGTTGGTTGGAATTATGGGTAATGAAAAAAATAAGGTTAAAATAGAGGGTGAGACTCGACACGAGAAATGTAAAAAGCTCGGGTATATAGCCTGTCACCTTGCCTATTCCGAAACGTGGCGCTTGTCTAAATGGTTTGGATGCCTAAAAGAAATGGCTGTGCTGACGCAAGCTAAGGAGAGGCACAGCTTCGGGTCTGGGGATGAGCTGACACAATGGAATATGAAGGATCATAATGTTGGATTCAATAAGCCCAGGGACTCGCTTGTAGCAGTCAAATAAGCTAACTCTAGCGACACACGCGCCTCTTGATGGCCTATCATTCTTGGTCTGGCGTATGCAGGCCGCTAATTTGGTCTTGATGCTCCACCTGACAGCTTCAGAGCATGTGGCCAGGAGCAAGATGCAGGAGAACTGTGGTATCCCGAAGTGGATATGTATCCATTGAGAATCAATATCAAATCTCATGGAATTGACCAGATTGTAGAGTTTATTGTCCACCAAGCTTGAAAAGAGACAAGTTCAGCAGGATACGAGTCATCGTGTGACTGACGACAAGGGCCATCTGCTGCGCCTCGAATCCTTCAGTCTATCAATCATCCCCATGACGAGCTGAGTTACTTGGTCAAATACCTGGAAACCGTCAAGTTACAGATCGATTTATTGGCCAATGTGGATGTCTTTATCGCAGCAGCCAGCACGGCCTTACAGGCTGATATTGCACCAACAGCCAAGCATTTAACAACAATCTCTTGAATGTCACGTAGGGCTGAAGAGTACGACAGGGGTAATGATTCAAGGCTATCTGGCTTTTTGATAAAGTCGGGAGTTTCCCTTTTCTGTCAAGTCGGTACGAATAGATGACCCGGCGCATGAAGCTTATAGCAACGTGTCTAGACTATCCAGAGACTACTCGGGAAACTCTTGCAAGATCACCTTTACGGTAAGAAATTCAGGTTGTCGTGGGGAAATGGCAACTGCTAATATCTATTTCTAGTGACTAGGAAAAATCAAATCCGGTTTATAGTTTGTGCTAACTACATGGCTTCTTTCCCCGAGCAAGAAACAATTGCTGCTCACCACCAATCTCTCTTGGTACTTGAGACGGCGCCGAGGTCAATTTCCACGCCCAGTCCTCAAGTCCAGCGTTATCATACGAGCCTTTTACTTCACTTTCTTGAAATCCCATTCTACTAATCCCTCCTAGCGTTCGATTTCCTGTCTGAGCACTACTGCCTGCAGAGCTTGCAACCCAGTCAATGATAAGTAAGATTCCTCCTGGCCTCAGCCGTCTTGAGAGCTGCAATATCATGTTATCTGGGTCTTCGATGTGATGAAGAGCCATGCACATGACCACCACGTCAAAATCAAAGAATCCTGGCGTGTCAATCTCCGGAGATGGTGTCAACTCGGGATCGATAAGATCGGCCTGAATAGCTCGCATTTTTGTCGAGGTATAGCCTGCTTTCAGTGCCATTTTGTTATACTGCTCTACCATTCCTGATGCTATGTCCATGCCTCTCACTGTTGACATAAACGGTGCGAGCGCCTGATAAAAATCAGTATAGAGTTCAACGGTTAACGTCGTTCGATCTTACCCGAGACGCCACGCCATCACCGCAGGCGTAATCTAACAGTTTTGTCGGTCTTGAAGATGGTGGCTTGATACCAATCCAGTCTATATTCGCGCGTAACTCTTTTGATATTTGATTGCACAGCTCAATAATCCAAGGCCATCGAAATAACGCTGGAGGAGCATTACTGGCACGAGTTAGTCCCTGCGAGGTCACAGTAAAGAAAGAGTCATACTGGTAATGAGCCTTGTTCTGTTCCCCCATTGACCTCGGGACATCGTGAGATGGACCATGGTGATGATGATGAGTATGGTACTGCAGATGGTGGTGATGGTGGTGACAATGGGGTATATCCTCTACGGGTTCGTGCTCCATTCTGACAAGGGGTTCAATAATGAAATTACTGAGATATACAGTATATTCAATTCAAGTTTCACGATGTTCAAAATAGTCGAAGATGAGGTTTTGCGAGCAAAAAGCTAGGTATCTTGGTTTAGCGACACCAAAAGGGTTGGTAGGTGAGAACCCTGATGGACTCTTACATCAGTCTGTCAGAACACACGACAGATGAGTCCATATCACAAGAGGCCAGCTTAAGAATGTGTCCCTGTCTCAAATCGACTGATTATTGGTGTTTTTATTCTCTCAAAATTCACCTTTTCATGACTGTCTTGTTTATTGCTACAGGCCTGAGAAGCGCTTCAACCAACTTCGCTGCTTAGATTAAATTCCAATGTTGAGCAGTTAACGACTATTGCTTCAACTCAACTATGGATGACATGGCTTTCATATAATTGAGATACTGTTTGAAGGGTCCCTTGGCTTTAGGATGAGTCATCATTTGTTCGCACTTCGATTATGTGCTGAGCGCCTCAACCTTCTGCAAACAAAAACTTCGTCGATATCTGTAATTCTGGATGTTATTTCATGGTGCCGAGAAGCGACGAGAATGAGATAGGAATCACACTTCTATAGTCGACTGGAGCTCTCTTTTCTCCCTAAGGAAGACCATAAAGGCTTGCGGAAGTCCCAACGAAAACACAACAATCGACTGAGCCTTCCAGTTGCTACAATATCAAATATGCAGTGCTCCAGGGTATCCAATCAAGATATGGATAAAGGCGATTGTGTACCGACAGGGGTATGATAAGCTTCAACCACTTATCAGACTTACTACCCCAATCTTCCCAAAACGATCATTTTCTACCCCAACTGTCATCCCTCAATTATGATTAACTTCTCCAATGTTACATGGGGTTCAGCGATCAGCAACGTCATATTGTAACCAGACAAACTGAATGGGGGAAGGTATCACGTGTATTGGAGAGATAATGAACACAAATTCCTCATCGAATCATGACTTGAGCACGAGTGTTGACCTATCTTGAAGTCGAATCATTTTTCATTCTATCAGAAATCCTGCATCATGACTGGTTTAGCGCCAAAATATGAGATCAATGCTGATATGGGAGAAGGCTTCGGCCGATGGAAAATGGTAAGATCTCTGAAAGACAGTGTTTGTTACCAGTTACTAACAAATGTTTAATAGGGTCCAGATGAGGAACTTATGCCTCTCATAGATGCAGCAAATATTGCATGTGGCTTTCACGCTGGTGATCCATCCATCATGCTAAAGACAATTCGCCTCTGCAAGCAACATGGAGTCAAAGCTGGTGCTCATCCTGGTTTACAAGACCTCTTTGGCTTTGGACGCCGAAAAATGGAAATCGACCCCAAGGACATGTATGCAATGGTCTTGTATCAAGTTGGAGCTCTAAAGGCAATGCTGGATGCCGAAGGTGTTGAGCTGTCTCACATAAAACCTCACGGAGAGCTCTTCTTCTACATGCAAAGAGACAAGGGCATAATGAGAGCTGTCCTAGAAGCTTGTGCAACTTTCAAAGTTCCTGTATATGCCTGCCAGAACCCGGAACAGGAGGCCATGTGTAATGAGATGGGCATTCCGTTCCAAGGAGAGGTCTATGTTGATATCGACTACTCGCCAGAGGGAAGGCTTGTTCCTTTTGCGCAATCTCATCCTGTAACACCGGAGTTATGCCACGAGCGGGCGTTTGGTGCGGCTATGAAGGATACTGGGAAGGACATCAACGGGGATCCATTCAACTTTGGATTTAAGGGGAAGCCGTTCAGCATATGTCTGCATTCTGATTCGCCCACTGTGTTGGAAAATGCGAAGCTGGTTCGACAGGCAGTAGATGAAGCGAACCGAAAGAAGTTTCCTTCACAGCTTACCAATGGCCATAGATTGTAGACAGTATCCCAACAGGATTGGTACAGAAGGAAACCTGGTTTCCATAGAAATTGAAAGCTATGTGACAAACTAAACTCGCATGATTTTGAAAGCTTGATAACTCTCAGTATTCACTCTAGAAATGCTTCACCATTCTAATATCGTGACTTGAACTCTTACTGTGCTTGAGCAGCAGATCGGGAGACGTACCGACAGAATGGCAGTCTGACACACCTCCTAGTGAGAACTTGATCCGTTTCTCGCTAAGAATGTTAATAAGATGGTCAGAAGTGCAGACCACTCGATCTGTCCCTAAAGAATGCCGGTCCTGGTCACACATGACGAGCTATCAATGCGGGGATGGTAGCTTAGCTTCTAGCTCCCCCTGTCCATCATATCAAGGGTCGCGCGATAAGAGTCGAAAGGTTGGGGTAGAAATAGGTTGTCTAGATTACCTATCGCAAGCCACGTCGTCTACTAAGTGATAATAAGGTAGTATAAATCATATAGATGTCTCGATGAAATGCATTGCTGTGATGATTTAAGACAAGGTGCAGTCTTTAAGTACTTTTCTTCTCAAAATCCACAGAATTCTCATTGCTGTCTTGTTGATATTTATTCGTGATCAAATACCGGTGCAATGACTTCTGGAGTCGCCATTCCTGGAACCGTCCAGCTCGTTGATGTCCAAGGCATCTTCAACGTGAAGCATGGCCAGCAATCACGCGACATCGTTCTCGTTCCGCAGCCCACTGACGACCCCGATGATCCTCTTCGCTGGAGTATCCCCCGAAAGACGAGAAATATCATCTGCGCCATGGTATGGTGCTTCTTCGTGGCTGCTATGATTTCTGGTCTTTCACCAGCATACATCTTGATCGAGGAAGACACTGGTATTTCGATCGCTGATCTGAGTACTGGCAATGGCATTCTGTTTCTCTTCCTTGGTTGGGGAACGATGATTACTCAATGCGTCGCTCTTGCATATGGTCGACGCCTCACACTTATTGTTTCTGTCATTCTCACCACTGGAATCACTCTTTGGACTGCGTTCATCAAGTCGAGAGGAGAGTTCTTCACCAATCGAGTTCTACTTGGTATCTGTGCTTCGCCCCAAGAGACTCTCATCGAAGTCATTATTGGAGACATCTTCTTCGCGCATGACCGAGGCTTTTACATGGGTGCCTATAGCTGGACTCTATGGTGCGGCGCGTTCCTTGCACCCGTGGCATCTGGCTATGTTGCCCAAGAGCTCGGCTGGCGATGGATCCAGTATATCCTTGCAATAATCGGAGGAAGTGTTGCCATCATTACGTTCTTCCTGTTTGAGGAGACAATGTTCTACCGCCATCACGACGTCGGAAACCTGTCTGATACAGCTGCGCTCGACCCAACTACCACCAAAGCCTCTGCGACACTCGGAAAAGACATCGAGACTCCATCAGAGAAGCAAAACCCTTCAGTCCAAGACGAGAAGTCCACATCAAGATCTATGGAGGCCACGGCGTATACATCAGGTGAGAGCGAAAAGACCTATTTGGGGAAGCTGAAGGTTTGGGGTTATCACGACTCGCGACAGCCTAGTACTTTCAAGCTCTTCTTCCTCCCCATCCGCCTGCTCTTTTCGTTCCCCGGTATCGGCTTTGGTGGTCTTCTCGTTGGTGGAATCCTTGCCTGGTACAATGTCGTTGGAGGCTCTCTAGCTCTGATCCTTGGAAATCCTCCTTACAACTTCAGCGCCAACAACATTGGACTCACGTACCTTGCTTCTGTTGTCGGTGTCACTGTTGGGTGCTTCCTTTCTGGTTGGATGTCAGATTCCCTGGCCTTGTTCCTTGCCCGTCGAAATGGAGGTGTCATGGAACCCGAGCAGCGTCTCTGGACTTGTCTTGTCGCGCTTGTAATGCATCCTGCAGGCTGTCTGTTGTATGGTGTTGGCGCTTCGTATCATATCCACTGGTTTGGAGTTGTCTTTGGTCTCGGGTTGATCTGCGTAACTCTTCCCATGGGCTCCAATCTTGCGTTCACTTATATCCTTGACACTTACAAGGAGGTCGCCGGCGAAGGTCTTGTATCGACAATCTTGATTCGCAACATGATGGGTACGTACAAACTTCAATCAACAGGTCTTCGTACTAACAATATCTAGGTTTTGCGTTTGGGTACGCCGTGGTTCCAATGATTGAGAACCTTGGACTTCGCAATGCCTTCATCCTCATCGCCGTGTTGGGAGAGGCTGTCTGGTGCACTGCGATCATGATGATATACGTTGGCAAGCCTCTGAGAAGATGGACCGCGCATTCTTATTGGAATCTCATTGAGCATTACGGTGCGACTGCTCATTGATCCTGCGTCCCTCAGGTACTAAGCTTCAGTGGTGGAAAAGCAGAGATTTAGTGTCGCTTGGCCACGGAGTCTATTTCTTCTAGATAGTTTGAATCAAATCATTGCATTCCTAATTGAGCACCATCGCATCTCGGTCGCAATTGTTACCTTGAAACCTTATACATACCAGCGATTACTGAAAGTCTTATGTAAATATTGGCATGATACTCTGCATTTGCTCTCCAATAGTTACTTGAATGTGTCCGTGGCAGTTCTCAGCATATTTCAGCTCCAAAACTTTAGCCTGCTACCAAATGTTTTCGTAATAGCCTCTATAGATTATCGCAATACATGTACTCCGTATCCCTTGTCGCCTCGATGAGCTCACTGATATGGGGATTCTGTTACACCTCAGAATTTCTACCCCAATGGCTTGCCATAATAGGAACACAAATCCCGTGTGCCCGAATTCTTACCTCTTTCGATCACCCCACGTTGGGGTAGATAAGCTATCGAATAGCGCATCTTGACCTGGAGGTGGAGAGACTATCCCCAGTTTTGATAACACCTCCAAGTCGCTGCTCATCAACTCATAAGTTCATTCCATGTTTTGATCAATTCATAATAAGTCCATTTTTCGGAAGTTTACCCACAAGTTACCTTTCTTTTCACATCTGTCTTATAATATCTTGTTCTTCTAGTGAACTGTCCAGTTCGCCTCGGTTGCAGTCATGGGGTCACTTGACTTACACCCACTACAGCACATTCGCAAGGTGTTAATAGCGAATCGCGGCGAGATTGCTGTTCGCTGCATAAATGCTTGCCGGAAACTGGGACTTCATGTTGTCTCAGTGTTTACCAATGCAGATGCAACTTCTTTGCATGTGAAGTTGGCAGATGAAGCAATCCTTTTACCGGGCGAGGATAGCTTGGCTTATACAGATGGGTAAGTCTAGAGGATTTCTCCTACCAACCCACATTATCTAATCATTATGGGTGATAGGGATGCCATATTGGATATATGCAAGCGCAAAGGTGCAAATGTCGTATTTCCCGGATATGGCTTTCTCAGTGAAAATGCAGAGTTTGCTGACACGATTTCCTCTGCTGGCATCGTCTTTGCTGGCCCCTCCACAGCTTCAATAAGAGCCATGGGCCTAAAACATGAGGCTAGAGGTATCGCACAATCGGCCAATGTTCCAGTCATCCCTGGCACTCAACTCTTAGCGTCTGCTGAAGAAGCTACCAAAGCGGCGACAGAGCTGGGCTTCCCGGTCATGCTGAAAGCCACTGGAGGCGGCGGTGGCATGGGTCTTCAGATCTGTAATTCAGCAGATGAGATTACGAAGGCGTTTGCTATGGTCGAGAGTCGCGCTGGTACGCTCTTCAAGAACAAAGGAGTATTCTTGGAGAAGTACTACCCTCGTTCTCGTCATATTGAAGTTCAGGTTGCAGGCAACGGTGAGATTGTTGTCGCTTTTGGAGAACGCGAGTGCTCGCTACAAAGACGCCATCAGAAAGTGGTCGAGGAGTCTCCGAGCCCATTCTTGGAACGCCATGCCGGATTACGTGAGAGAATGCTTGACGCGGCCATCAACTACGCACTCCAGCTGAAGTACAAGAGCGTTGGTACAGTTGAGTTTCTTGTTGACGACGACACTGCGCAGTTCTTCTTTCTCGAGATGAACACTCGCTTACAAGTGGAGCACGGTATCTCTGAGCTGTGCTACGGAGTTGACCTGGTCGAGTTGATGTTAAGACAAGCAGATTATGAACTTCAAGGCCAACTTGGCATCCCTTCTGAGACTCTCAAAGGCCTTGGCAGACCGCAGCCACTTGGCTCGGCGATCGAAGTTCGTGTTTATGCTGAGATACCGCTCTGCAACTTCGCACCCAGTCCCGGTGTTCTCCAGCACGTCCATTGGCCACAAGGCGATGGTGTGCGAGTTGACACTTGGGTCCAAAGTGGCCAGCGCATCACTCCTCTTTACGATCCCTTAATCGGTAAGGTTATGGTCCATAGCCCCGAAGGTCGAGAATCTGCGCGACGTAAGATGCTTGCAGCACTGGCGAATACAAAACTTCAGGGGACTCAGTCTAACTTGGAGTACCTCTCTGCAATTCTCGACTCGGAGTTATTCGTAAGTGGGAACACCCTGACCAATTCGCTATCGACTTTCGACTTTAAAAGTTGCTCCGTGCAAGTCCTTGAGCCTGGTGTATCCACCACCATCCAAGATTATCCAGGGCGTATCGATGTTGGACACGGCGTACCTCCAGGAGGACCCATGGATGATCTTAGTGCTCGGATAGCAAACGTTTTGGTTGGCAACGATGAAGGAGTTGAGTTACTGGAGGTGACCCTATCTGGTCCCAAGTTGCTGTTTCATGATGCTGCAATTGTCAGTGTTTGTGGTGCCGAGCTTCCCATTGCGGTTGATGGTATCCCACAGCGGCTGTGGTCCAGACTTGTGATCAAACAAGGTCAGACTTTGAATCTAGGTAAAGTCACTGGAAGTGGTGCACGAGCATACCTCGCTGTTAGAGGTGGCTTTCCCGACGTCCCAGAGTTCCTCGGCTCCAAGTCAACCGCCCCAGAGCTTGGTTTCGGTGGCTACCAAGGTCGAAAACTCCAGACACACGATATCCTCGCACTAAGTCCTGATTCTAAAGTGCAAGCAGCTGAAGCGACATCTTTCACCCTTCCATCACATCACATACCCAAGTTCGGAAGCACCACTATCTGTTGTATCGATGGGCCGTACGGTTCTGATGATATCCTGACAGAGGAGGGATCGAAGGCGTTGTATGAGGGGGAATGGAATGTGAGTCACAACAGTGGCCGAAGTGGTATACGTTTGCAGGGACCGCGATTGAAGTGGGCTCGAACATCTGGAGGAGGTGGAGGATCACATCCGTCTAATGTGTTCGAGTACGGATATCCCAATGGCGGTGTCAACTTTACTGGAGAGTCTCCCATCATATTTGCTAATGACCGGCCTGATCTTGGTGGTTTTGTCTGTCCAACAACAATCTGCTCTGGGGAGATGTGGAAGCTTGGTCAACTCAAACCCGGCGACACCGTTCGGCTGCAATCTGTATCATACGAGGATGCTCTGAAGATCACTCATGAGAAAAACTCCTATCTTGAAGCTCTGGCAGCCTTCGCTGATGGAAAGTCTGGGGATGTCAGTGCTCTCCAAACGGCCATCACCGCGAAGGCCCCATCCTCCATTCTGTATCAGTCACCCGCACGGGGCGTCCATCCCCAGGTGATATATCGTCAAGGAGGTGATACCAGCATAATCGTCCAGTATGGCAACCAGACTTCGGACTTGCGAAACACAGTCTGTGTCCAACTGCTCACTCAGCAACTGGCAGCTGCGAAACTGCCTAGTGTGCGAGGCGATCCTAATATTGCCACCCTCACTGTACGCTTTGACCCAGTCCATATCGATCGTTCTGAGCTTCTCCAACAGCTTCTGGATTTTGATACGGACATTGGCGATACTAGCGGGGTGAAAATTCCTGCTCGACAAATAAGACTGCCTGTCTGCCTCGACCACTCTTCACTCGAGGAGTCAGCGCAACGGTATATGGAGAACATCAGACCGACAGCTGCATATCTCCCAGATAATGTCGAATATCTCCGCAAGAACAATGCTCTTGCGACGCGCCGAGACGTATTGGACTCTCTTCTCAAAACACCATGGTTGACTGTTGCCGTTGGTTTCTTCGTCGGAACACCCATCTTGTTCCCTCTCGACCCATGGCGGGTGTTGACAGGTCAGAAGTATAACCCCAGCAGAGGTTATACGCCCAGTGGCTCGGTGGGATTGGGAGGGTCAACAGTCGCCATATATCCTGTGGCTGCACCAGGAGGATACCAACTCATGGGCCGAACACTTGGTGGCTGGGATTCGACAGGTAACCGGCCTGGCTTCTCTACCAAGAAGCCTTGGCTGTTCAATCACTTGGATCTGGTCAGTTTCTATGAGGTGACTGAACAAGAATATGACAAGATGGAGCGAGATTTCGAGGCTGGTCAGTATACTTTTGACATTAGCGAAACAGCCATCAATATGGATCAGTACATCGCCAAGTTTGATTCAGCAGAGAAGGATCCGGAGTATCAAGCATGGCGAGAGCGCCAATCAAAGGCAGCCGATGATCTGGCTGCACTTGAACAGAGGCTGTTCGATGAATGGACCATCTCAAAGCAATCCAGTGGTGGTGCAGATGAGGATGGCGACATTGACTCGGACGATATTGCTGTTATTGAGTCGCCTGTAAATGCGAATATATGGAAGGTCCTCGTCAAGCGTGGAGATATCCTGGAGGCGGGACAGACAGTAGCGGTTCTTGAAGCCATGAAGATGGAGATTAATTTGGTTGTTGGTGAAGACCAGCTCGGCGCTGAAGTAGTCAAGATTGCTCAACCACCAGGAAGTGTTGTAAGCCCGGGAACAGTCGTTATAAAGGCCCGGAGAAGACAAAAGTAGACCATAGTGTACATTAAATTGAGACAACAATTGGAAAAGGAACGAATGTCAAACTCTCGCTTCATGTAAGGAGGTTGAGTAATCTTGAGATTAAACTTTGACTAAGGTGCCTTTATCTGGACGATCGGGAATAGTGCTGGGAGGTCACTGAAGGTCACTGGATCTTAGCGGTCATGGTTCCCGGTTCAGCGGTGGTACCGTCACGTGGTTCCACTCGACCGGGCCGGTCTTGGAGGGCCCTGGGGCCAATCCCAGTTCTTCTGTCAGTTATCGACTACGCTCCACGAACAACTCCCTGTCTGACCTGGCTGTTATGAAGATGTTGAAGCTGGCCAATGTTTATATTTCTTCCCACCAGAGTTAGCTCAAAGTCGCCACTACTGCATGCAAGGATGCAGTCCAGTAGACAGCATCGATGATATCACGGACTAAACGTCCCACTTTACACCATGAAAGGCAGACCTCGGCTTCCTGTACCTCTTTGCAGGTTCTGCAATAAGGAGTTCAAGAGACAGGAACACCTTGAAAGGCATATCCGTACGCGTGAGTCACTCTACTAAATACTGCTGTTGGAATGAGGCTGATCATTCTATAAGATACACGTGAAAGACCATATGGGTGTCCATGCGGCCGAACGTTTACAAGACAGTGAGTTGACATACCTACATTTGCCTACGCCGGCGATAGAGCTTACCAAGTCATAGAGACCTACTAAATCGTCATCGACGACTTTCTCAATGCTCTACCAATGGCTCGGGGAAACAAGCGGATTCAAATCTGGTGATATCACCCGACGGGGCTGTGACAACTTCACCATCTATTTCACAAGCTAGCGATGAGAACATTCATCACAACAACCAGCTACAGTCTCAAGGAAACCCCTCTAATTTAATGCCTATGCCAGTCTCTCCCCAAACCATGTCTTCTCAACAAGATATGATGAGCCGATTTTCAATTCATGATCGGCCACTGGGTTACCAAGAGCAGACACCAAGCCATATCTTTGAGCCACCAAAAGATCCCATCCACAACAGCAATGTAACCCCAGCGGGCGCTTTGGATAGTCTTGACTTCATGCAGTTCGAGTCGTTCAACGCAGATATGTTCCCTGATGAGATGGACATGATCAACAGTTACCTCGGGGAGGTTCTCCCCCCTGAAGACTCACATCAAGGATTCACACCAGATACATCAAACTTCTTTACTCAGTCATTTATTCCAGAGCCAGTTCTTGCCCCTGCTCCCACAAGCCATTTACAGCTTGAGGCACCTGGGCATATAGAATTGAGCAGCGCCCCAACGTCGACTCTACCTTTCTGCCAGAAACGACAAGCCCAAGTAGCTCCAGTTCGAAATAAGGTTGACAGGTTGCTGGATACCACAGAAGATATTGTAGCAACAAACCCATGGGCCGTATCGGCTGCTACTCATGAAAGGCTTTCCGTAGAGTTCTCGAAGCACAGGTCAGATATACCCCAATCATTTACACTTCCCAGCAGACATGCGTTATCTCGATATATCGCAAGCTGGATACGAGGTTATCATCCGCATTTGCCATTCGTACATCTTCCTACTACCAATCTGGAATCCATGTCACCTGTGCTTCTCTTGACGCTGGCAGCTACAGGGTCCTTCTATGGATTTGAGCACCCCCAGGGGTACGCAATGTACTTTGTGGCCAAGGCTATGATTAACCATGAGCTAGAGGAGAGACGCCGTGTGTCAAATCGCCATATTCTCAACGGGTTCCCCCGTTTTGCAGCTCTCCCTACAAGCTCCACAGAAGTCTACGACCCGCCAACAAATCACTCTGGTGTTTTAACCAAATTCGATATTGAACTATTACAGTCCTTGTTGATTGCCGTGATGACTATGTCATGGCTGGATGGACCGCTTGCAGAGGAGGCACTTGCTATGAGTAGCCAGTTAACTGCTCTCACCCGCGACATCCTGAAACGTCTACCAGAGGAACATCACAATGATACATGGGAGAATTGGGGCCGCGATGAAGAAAGACGACGCACCCTTCTCTCGGCCTATTTCACATTAAATATTCAAACCATCTGCTTCAATGTGCCGCCTCAGATGACAGCTACAGAGTTTAGCTTCGAGCTTCCTTGCTCCGAAGCTGAGTTCAACGCGCCGGACTCGGAAACATGGAGTCGTGTGCGACGAAAGGTCGATCCACGGAAGCTCAACTTTCGGTCATGTTTTAAGCAACTACTGTCTGGAGAACCACTGGCCAAGGAGGTATCGGCAACTGAGTTTGGAAATTACATGCTTATCCAGAGTTTGCTGATACAGATCTACTTTGAGCGTCAAGTATCGTCTGCTCTGTTGTCTCCAGCGCCAAGTCTCTCAGAGAGTACAATTGCGACTTATGCTGCTGCACTCGGTGCTTGGCAATCTTGTTGGGACTCTGCTATAGAATCAGCCCCCGATCCCTCCTCTAGAAATTCGCCGCTACCTTTCAACTCAACTGCGATGCTCCGTCTAGCTCATATTCATCTTGGCTTTGGCCTGTACAGTCAATGCGAGTTACTATCTCGAGATCCTATTGTCAAAGCTCAAGTGTTCGAATCGTATCAGAATCCATTGCCCCTGCGTGCTCCGCACCTTGATCAAGCTGTTCTTCATGCTATCTACGCTTTGAGGATACCTGTGAGAGTCGGCATTGCGTTCGTGGCACGTGGCCGTACAGGCCATTGGAGTGTCCAGCATGCTATCAGTCACTTTGGATGCGCCCTTCTACTTACCCACTGGCTTGAAAACATTTATCAGCTAGTTCTGTCGGATGGCGCGTCAGCTCTCAGAGAGGAGGAAAAACGCCTGCTTTCTATGGTCGACCGTCTAGTCGAAGAAACTCATCTAGAGGCCTCGCTAGGCCCCAAATCCGATTTTCCTGGCAGGATTAGACGTTTGGCTATTGCAGCAGTGAAGCTTTGGGCGGAGACTTGTAAAGGCATACAGGTCTATGAGATCGTACATGTCGTAGGAGAAACACTTTCGCTAGTGGCAGAATCACTAGAGAAGCAGATCTAGGTTTTGAACCAGAAGAGCATGTGCTTGGTTAACTGTAAATGCATGTGTAGTTTCAATAAATTGAAAAAGGCTGGGACCTCAAGGTGGTATTTTCTAATCGGAGTGTTCCGGACGGACTTTGAGTCAACAGTCGCCAGAGTTACATCATATACTACCGCGGAAAACTTGGAGTGTGTTATAACATTATTGGGTACTGGAGAATCTATTTGGTGTTCAAATATTTCAAAGTCCCAAATACTGAGTTCAATGGCTGAATTAGTAGAATAGCCTGTGCTGAACAAACAAGTTAGAATTGAAATCCGCTATTGTTCGGACTATTATGTCTTTGTTCGGAGGATCCGATGTTACTGTATATCTTCTTGGAAGAACACTTATAGCATGTTAATATTGGACATCCCGTTCGTTCTGTTAGTTGGGCAAGTACTTGTTAAAATTCATATATAATGCAGCCCCCAAACTCATTATTATCATTCAGTCCCAGTAATAAATCCATTCAGTATTCTTAATCCCCCTTCGCCTACACCTCCTGCTCCACCAATTGCAGCAACCACACAAAGCCCAAAACAAGGAAAAGTGAGAGACTCGCTAAGTTCCCCGTATTGATTTAAGCTCTCAGCCACAAGTCTCAACGGCAAACACCCATCGTGAGAGACTCGCTCGAAAACATTCAGCATGTGTCGTCTTCTTAAGCTCCAGTATGCTTGCTTTAGCAATGGCGAACCCCATTACATGGAGAATGCCCAAGGTGCATCCATCCCTTGCGATGACAGACACGGCTGTTTAATAGAGGATACATTAGCTCTGAAGCCAGGATCTGACAAGAGTCCACCAGGTTCCCCTATCGAAAGGGAGTACACCATTGTGAAGATTGGAGGTCATTGCGAGATATGTGCCAATAAAAAGGCCAGGAAAATTGAGGAGGATGATAAGGTCTTTGTTGAAATGAATTCTGTAGTTGGCAGAACGGAAAGGGATTTTTACGGCATGATCAGGCGTTGTGACGAGATTGCTGCCAGTAACAGGAGGTGAAGATTGAATAATGTCAGTCATGAATATCGACCGAACGATACTTGTTCTTCAGGGTCCTGCCAGAATCAGGTTCATGTTTCTTATGCTGGCCTTAAAGGAATGTTCTGTAGGAAGCATACTTGCTCTGCCCAGGAGTTTGATTGCCTCACAGATGTTTCTACTACAAGGAATGGTCCCCAACACTCCATATACTGCCCTCGACATACTTGCAATAAAAGTGGATGTGGGCTTCTGATCATGGATGAGGTTACTCCGCTCTGCAAGAGGCATCACGATGAGCTTGAATTAGCTATTTCTGCGCTTCGTTGAGAGTTACTGGTATGTTTGAGAAGCCTATGATATCTCAGTAAGGTATGCCTGGCTCCAAAGTCATCCACCCAAAATACTATGTCGCTTCGAGGGTATGACACTCCAGCACGTCGCAAATGGAAAGGCCTGCCAGCGGAAACGAATGATGGTTTCGTATTTATAGGAGATGGGCGGGTCAACCAAGGGCCTGGGGATCGGAATTTTATATTCATATATATACGGTTGGAGGCTGGTTTTCTAACTATATATTTAAGTACCTTTCACATAGCACTTGATCTTCACTATACAGCACACTTAAACACATTTTATTTCCATTGCTGGTACGTTGGACATTCTCTTACCTTGATAATTTGGTTGTTGCAAAGCACTTATAGAGTAATACTTAATATCTAATAGAGATAATGAAATTTATAGTGGTCACCTACAAAAGCCTCCAGGAACATATATCATCCTAGATAGCCTTTCACAGCGTTGCAAGCCGACTCCTTGCTGCCACATTCTTCAGAGTCACGAACCCAACTCAAATCAAATCTACCAAGGATTGCAGTTTTCGTTTAAACGGTATTTTCGTTGTTCTCATATAGTCCCAAACTCCCTATCCTTTTCCGAAGCTTCCAGCATCACAAGAATCCTCTATCAAGATCCATTCCTCCCAATCCAATTTTCATCTTGATGGACCCCTCTATGAAGTCTCTTTCTTCTCCTCAGCCTTCTCGTCTCCCTCCTCGATCTCAACTGACCCAACAGCAGCGCTCAAACCACCCTCTTCTTGGTTCTTCTCCTCAAGCTTCTTAGCAGTTGACAAGAAGTATTCAGCAACATCGTTCTTGTGGTTGAAGTACGCCAGATCAAGAGGAACGTAGTTCTGCTCGTTTGCCAGCGCAGGGGAAGCGCCTTGCTCCAGGAGCAGCTTGATGACATCGAGGTGACCGCCTAATGCTGCCCAGTGAAGACCCGTGTTTCCAGCCTCGTTTGCCTCGTCTAAGAAGGCCTGCTTCTGCTCCTTTGGTTGGGTATCGAAGTATTGGATGAGTTGCCTGACGATTTCTGCAAGATGTCAGCCTGGTATTGTTTCGCAGTTGCATTCAAAAATGGGCCCAAGGCCTCGCAAAATTTCATTTTCTCAGGGTCGGACATACCTAGGTGACCATTTCCTGTCGCCATGTGCAAACATGTTGACTTATTGGAAGCATCTTGAGCAGCCGCCACAATCTCAGCAGGGCTGACATTCTCTCGCTCCGACAGGCTCTTAATAGTCTCAGTCAGATCCTCCTGCTCTCCTGCTCGCGCAAAGTAGATGAGATCATCGATCTCTTCTTCCGTGAGTTTGGGTGCCATGATGATGCGCTTGGTGATGTTTTCATATCAAGAATATAAAATTTTATGAAGATGAGGGGACTGTGTGGTTAGATACCCCGCTATTTTCGCACGGTGTGGGGTGCAGATCGCTGCAGGGTAGCCAAGTTCAATTTTCATCCTCGATTTTATGAGCAGGATGACAAAACTAACTTAGCAGTGAGCCGCTATGCTACACGAATCATTTTCCTTTTTTCCCTTCATCATATACTCTCTCATCAGAGATTATAGTATATTTCCTCCCAAATAGTCCATGCAAGTCAGATTCTCTCGCTAATGAGTGCTTCTCCAATTTCACCGTCAAGCCATGAGCACAAATCCCCAGATTCATCGAGCCACTCAATCTCGGCTTTGACGCCGAGCATTATCATCAATTGTAACTCGAGTCGTAGTTCTGAGCCTTCGAACTCAGTTGGAGAGTGCAGGCTGGTTTTCTTGAGTGTTGAGATAGCTGCAACCCGCTCTCTGCCATTCAGATATGTGACAGGATCACGGCACTGAGATGATGTGATAGACACATGACTTGGCTGTCCGTAGTTGCTTAGTGAGGTGTTAGTATGACCCCGAGAGAGATTCACTGATCTGATACCGAGCCACCGCAATGCTTCTATACCGAGATCAGCTTCGTGGCTTAGTCTTTCTGATCCGTGTCGGTAGCATCGCAAGATCTTGACGCCGTCGGGATCGTAGTCAAACAGCCCCAGGAGTGGCAGTTGTGGGTACTGTGTATGAACAAAGTTCAGAAACGAGCGCGTGGTCAAGTCGGGATATCCTTTGGCCTGCTTGAGTCAGCTCGAGCTTCACGATTCACATTGTCCAAACATACTGTGACAAGCACGCCAGGACCGAAGATGCAGGTTCTCCAAAATTGGGACGAGCAGAGAGATCGAAAAACGGCCTGCAGGTGTCAGCTTCGCTGAAGCGACGAAGACTTTGTACGTTGCATCTTACATCTTTCTCAACGACAAGAATCCATTTGATGTTTTGAACGTCGATGCTTGAGATTGACTGAACAGTCGGGATAGCAACTCCCTATATCACTCAGGATCAAGCAGAGAGTCATAGCTAAAGAATCTCACCAGATCTCCCGAACAAGGATTCAGCGTACTCCCATCGTGGAAGCGTATTAGTAACGGTCCAGCTAGGGCACCCTTCGATGCTGCAACCTGTTCCAGTCAATTGAAGTACGGTGGGTGCTTTTGACAAGGCGCACAATGTTCAAGTCCCCGCGACTGATACCAAGACTGAAAGCAATATCATCAACAAGGTCATCCACTTGGCCTTGCTTCTCAAAGAGATGCTGGTGTTGGTAAAATATGTGGCTGAATATGAGCCCATTAGTACGCCTCTTACATCCGGGGCCAATGAACTAACCGCTTGGTTAGGACGGTGCCAGATACAAGAGCATCATGTGATAGTTGAAGAATGAGAAGTATGCGCGCTGCTACTCGTTAGTCAAATTAACAGAGACAACTCTGCCGAAGTCTGACCAAACTTGACTGCTTCCTGCTGGTTACGACCAGGGAAGCGAACCTGTTCTGGCTGTGCATTTGCGGCGCGACGTGCTGACCTTCGTGCAGAAAATGGAAGCGATAGCTCTTGTCCCGCAGCTAAAGCGCTAATGATTTGTGCAAGAATGTCCTCAATGCGAGTGACAACCGTTCCAGCATTGGGGTTGTTGATCATCGTATTCGTATCGGTATTCTCGTTCGCTGTCGCTGATGATGTGCGATTAGCTTGGGGACTTTGAGTTAGTTCTGGTATAGCAATTGATTGAGCAGTTTCTGCCTCTTCGTCCATGGTTTCTTGCCGCTTGTTGAAACAAGCTTAGAACTTTGATGATTTTCGTAAGTAAAGTTCAAGATCTTGTCCGAATACGCAGTAGAGTTCCAATGCGAGATGCTGTTCTGTGGAGGTTTTCAAGATTGTCCAATCCCGAGAGTTAATTGATTTTCAGGGGCTTGACCGCTAGACATGGGGGATATGATATGCTGCAGGTGCCACCAGAAGACGGCGGGCCCTCCCGTACATCGGGGCGTACAGCGGGCTGGTAATTCCATCCGCCCCCCGTGTTATAGTTTAGTTTTAAAGCATGTGCTGCTCATCAACTTTTGACCAGGGGATTGTTCACGATCACTCCACTGCTCTTCTCTGAATTGACCCACGAAAATTGTCGTTGAGACCATCAAACTCACCCAAACATGGTCGCAAATTCTACTGGACGTGAGGGCAGCGCGCTAAAGTCGCGTAAGCGCGCTGCTGACTCCGAGTCGGAACCGCTGTTGAAACAGGGTCAGCCATTCTCCAAGCAGCCTCGCATCAGCTCACAGTTGGACACGACAAGATGGAGGCTCAAGGACGACGACAGCCGTCACACATGGCACTACCTTGAGAATGACGATGATGCGAAGGAGTGGCCACAGAGTTATGCTGAGAAATGGTACCTGAATTTGCCTCTGGTACGTTCTTTGCCCGATCCCCTATCAATCGCAACTAACATGTCGGACACAGGATCTCCCTGACCTTCCTACCCCCGACAACCCATTGGCAGCCGCGGAGAACGGCCTCGACTTTTTCGAAAAACTTCAACTCCCCAGCGGGCATTGGGGTTGCGAATATGGCGGTCCCATGTTCCTCCTCCCCGGTATCGTCATGACCTGGTATGTCACCAGGACGCCAGTTTCCTCCGCCAAAGCGACCGCGATCTATAAATACATATCCGCACGAGCGCACCCAGTGGACGGTGGCTGGGGACTACATATCGAAGGCGAGAGCAGTGTCTTTGGAACACTGATGAATTATGTGGCCCTTCGACTTCTCGGCGTCGACCCTGAGGACCCAGTTTTGGTTAAGGCCAGAGGAACTCTACACAAGATGGGAGGAGCATTGTATGCGCCACACTGGGCCAAGTTCTGGATGGCTATTTTGGGAATCATGAGCTGGGATATCGTCAACCCTGTGCCACCAGAGTTTTGGCTACTTCCTGATTGGGTTCCTTTCGCGCCATGGAGATGGTGGATTCACATCCGAATGGTGTTCCTACCAATGGGCTGGCTATACTCGAAACGATGGAGCTGCGAAGAGACTGATGTGATTCGATCACTGAGGAAAGAAGTATTCCTTGAGGATTACGCCAAGATAAACTGGTCAAGCCATCGCAACAGCATTGGCGTCATAGACAACTATCACCCCAAATCATGGTTTCTCAACGCCGCCAATTGGGTGCTTGCCAATATCTGGATGCCCTATTTGCGACCCAATTTCCTCAAAGAGAAAGCCGAAGCATGGGCCAGTAAGCAAGTCGATATGGAGGATGCCAACACAGGCTATGCTTGCTTAGCCCCTGTCAACGCCGCCATGAACACCGTTCTGTGCTATGCTCGCGATGGCCCTGATAATTATGGTGTCAAGAGGCATATCGAGCGACTTGAAGAGTATCTATGGGTCAAGGACGAGGGCATGTTGGCCAATGGCACTAACGGCGTACAATGTTGGGACACGGCATTCTTGATTCAGGCAGTTTTCGAGGCCGGCCTTCATAAGAATGAAAAGTACCGACCCATGCTTATGAAGTCACTACACTACTTGGAACGCCAGCAGATCCGAGAGGACTGTATCGATCAGGAAGTTTGCTATCGTCAACCCCGAAAGGGTGGCTGGCCATTTAGCAATAGGGATCAGGGTTACGGTGTCAGTGATTGCATTTCAGAAGCACTCAAGGCTATTATTCTCCTGCAGAAGGTGGGCGGCCTTCCTGAAGTTCTCGAAGATCGACGTCTTTTTGACGCTGTCGATACTCTGCTCTTATACCAGAACGACAACGGTGGCATGTCCTCATACGAGAAGCGACGAGGAGGCGAGTGGTTGGAGATGCTCAATGCCGCCGAGGTCTTTGGTCGTATCATGATCGAGTACGATTACCCTGAATGCACAACAGCTTGCGTGACAGCTTTATCCATGTTCAACAAGCACTGGCCAGACTACCGAACAGACGAGGTCAGGACACTTATCCGGACAGCCGCCGAATGGATCAAGTCCAACCAAGCACCTGATGGCAGCTGGTACGGAAGTTGGGGTATCTGCTTCACATA
Organism: Fusarium acutatum; assembly: GCA_012932015.1. Lineage (NCBI taxonomy): Eukaryota > Fungi > Ascomycota > Sordariomycetes > Hypocreales > Nectriaceae > Fusarium > Fusarium acutatum. Next base: position 87,334 of record JAADJF010000054.1, read on the forward strand.
CGCTGGCATGTTCGCGCTTGAAAGCATGAAGCACATCGGCCAGACATACGCAACAGGCGAGAACTCTAGACGTGGTTGCGATTTCTTCATCTCCAAGCAGAGAGCTGATGGCGGATGGTCAGAAAGTTACAAAGTACGTTACATAGACTTTGCTTCACAGCTCTTACTAACAATCACAGGCCTGCGAAACAATGACATACGTCGAACATCCTTCAGGCTCTCTCGTTGTCCAAACAGCCTGGGCCCTGATCGGACTGATGGAAGCTGAGTATCCTCACGTGGAACCCTTGAGACGAGGAATCCAGTTCATCATGAACCGTCAGAAACCCAACGGGGAGTGGTTGCAGGAGGCAATCGAGGGTGTCTTCAATAAGTCATGCATGATCTCGTATCCCAACTACAAGTTCACCTTTACCATCAAGGCCTTGGGCATGTTCGCAAAAAGGTTTCCCGAGGAAAAGCTGGTACCAAGCTGGGCTGTCGCGCAGAATGGAACGAATGGTGTCAAGACAAATGGTGTCAAGACAGTAGAGATAAAGGTGAATGGCGCAAAGCCAAATGGTGTCAAGACCAACGGTGTCAAGGGCAAGGGTAACTAAAAATTAGACGTATGGATACACATGATGCATGAATAACAACTTAGGTAGGATATAACGAGACGGCGACTGTCAAAGTCAAGCCTCGAAAATAATCTTAATCACGAATACATCGAGAACATGCATTCCAGACACCTCCATGACTACCTAAGATACTGTCTGGCCCTAGGATTCTGCCCTTCATATCAAGTTGTGCATAAGTAGTCCAATGGTTGTCGACCGTTCCTCTGCTTCTCACCTCTCTCAATCCCAGATCTAAAACTATACCAAGTGTCGCCCCGACCTCATTTCCCGTATTGCCCATCTCCATTCATTATCCTCCTGCAACATCCGTCGTCTGATCAGCCTCCTTTCACCGTGCAACGATCCCAGCCCATGTCTGCAATACACACCCGACAAATCTACAGAGATACTAACCGCTTCTTCTTCACACCATCAGGCCAGCCGATGAATGCAATGAAAAAGAGAGTTCGCACGCCAGAAGCATACTGAGAGTCAAAAAATTGTGCCCTTCCACTCCGATACCTTGAACATCAGAGTGGGTAATTGACTGTTGGTCGCCAGAGTCGCGAGCAACACACAGGATAGCCAATATCCAGCTGCGGGGCGAGAAGCGCAGCATGAAGAAGAAAAGAAGACAAGATAGATTCTAGGATGGTGTGGCATCTTTTGGTACCCTGACAGCATACAGCAACTCCTTCCCAGAAAAGAACGGAGGTTGTTCACTCCGGCCTATGGCAGGAAGGTGACGAAGCAAGAATGGCCGTCGAAAACTGTTGGGAGTATGGTCCGATCATCAGAGGGTTTATTTAACAGCATGGCAAGAACACAGATTGCCATATTCTTATTTGAGAAGGCGCCTCTGGCTTTCCAGTTGTCAGGTCTCTAGTCGAGTGAGGCGCGACTACTGACCAGATCTCAAACAAGTCAACTATTAGACCGTAGACATTGGCCGTGGTCGAATCTTCTAATTTCAGGCATCGCCTATTAATTAATATCAGGTAACAATTTGAAGTCGAGTATCGCCTGAGAAAAACGCTACCGTATTGCATAAGGTACAAAGGAGCAAGTAGTACCTCGCTGGCGGAATTCGGGTTGTTGGATCTTACAACAAGGCTGATTCTGCTAGTCCGAATGCCTTGGTAATTCCTATAGTGCTGGCTGACCTGGGAAACTTCCGTCCATCTTGAATAAGCTACCAAATGGTTTTAACATGTTTCCCTGCCTGTAGTACCTCAGTGACTTATGCTCAACCTCATAAACTCGTGGTAGACATCTCTTCAACCACTAAGGGTGAAACAACTAGAAACATCGACCACGATTAGCATTTGGTCATAGTTTGTTTCCTGTAGGTAACGAAACGGAATATTTGGAGAGTTGTGTTAATTCAAAGTATGGGAAATACTTTATAGCAGCTTGGTAGAGGCTGGCTTGGCAGTAACAGTAACTCCATCGTGAGAATGCGACGCCTACTTTAATGATTCGCTGAAGGAACCAAATGAAGATTGTCTCGAAGGTCGATGAGGTACTTATCGATAGATCCTGAAGTTTATATTGCTCAGGTCAAGGTAAGATACTCTCCTATGCACCAAAGCTTCCACTTACACAGCGCGGGGGCTAACATGAGCTGCCTGCATCATGCCCCACCAAAGCTTCCAGAACCAACCATTCCTCACATCCAACTTCAACTTTAAACCTTCCACTGCCGCCTTCGCACCATCTCTTAACAATACCAACTCACCTCGTCGTCATACCACAGAACTTCTTTTTCATTGAACATTCTTTCTAAACCCCGATATTGCAGTCTACCATGTCGCACATCACACTGGCCCAGCAAGGCCTTGCCGCCGCCGAAGCACGCAACTGGGATGAAGCTATCGAGAAGCTCTCAATCGCCTTGAAGGCCTCGCAGAACCCTGCATGGCTCGTCGCCCGATCGAAAGCCCTTATCAACAAGAAGCGCTACCAAGAGGCCCTTGACGATGCCAACCTTGCTTGGCATACCGCATACCAACGAAACAAACGACCCCTCCTCATCGATGCCCACTATCGTCGTGCTGTCGCCTACTTTCGGCTTGGACAATATGCCAACGCTGACGCATGCTGTGTTTATGCTATGCGCCTAGTCAAAGGATTTCCTGCGGTGGAGAAGGAAGATCCGGCTAAGAAGAACACAGACGAGAATGGATTCTATAAAGTGACATTGAAGGATGCTCAGGAAGAGTCAAAGACCGACGATATCAACAAGTCACAGGGAGGGGCGGCAGGTGCGCTGGGAGCACAAAACAATGATGTTGCTAATGCTAAAGAGTGGCGCATTGCGAGCACTTTGCGAATGCAGATCCTGTTCGCTATGGATAAGCTTCCAGAGGATGACCCTGCACGCAAGCTCACCACAGCCAACAAGCCCGAGTTGAAGGAGCTATCGGATGTGGGAAGCAAGAAGGTTGAGGCGAAGGAATCAGCTGCTACCACACAAACCGCCCCCAAGCCTACTATGCCCGCTGATACCCCAATACGACTCCAGGAATTCCAGAACGACACCACTATGACAGTATCCATCTTCTCCAAGGGCGTCGACAAAGAGAAGCTCCAGGTCCAGTTCAGCCCCAAATCAGCTCACCTTGACTCAATCATTTGGCCCAGCGGCGACGAGAAGCCATTCACGCTTGATCTGTGGGGTGAGATTGACACAGATGCATCGACATACAGGGTTACCCCCAACAAGGTTGAGCTAGCACTCAAGAAAAAGACACCTGGAAAGTGGGCGCAGCTCAAGGGAGAGGCAGGAGATTCAGCCCCAGATGCAGCAGCTGCTGAGGAGGCGGAGTAAGTGTCGAAGTTCCCGACCCGATACAGTTTACTAACTTCACTCAAGAAAACTCAAGGTTCTCAAAGACGCTCGAAAGAAGGCCATGGACGATGCCGCGGCAGAGGCTTCTGCTGAAAAGAAGGCTGCAGAGTCTACCGAAGCGAGAGACAAGGCCCCCGCCACGCAAGACTCTTCCAAGCCAGCATACCCCTCATCGTCTCGTACTGGACCCAAGAACTGGGACACCATTGGCGACGACGTTGACTCTGATGAGGAAAAAGACGTCAACGTGTTCTTCAAGAAGCTTTTCAAGGGCGCAACTCCTGAGCAGCAACGAGCTATGATGAAGAGTTTCACTGAGAGCAATGGTACAAGTCTCAGCACTGACTGGGATGACGTCAAGAATAGGACTGTTGAGACGGTGCCCCCTGAGGGTGTCGAGGCCAAGAAGTGGTAGATGGCAATCGTTTATGAACCAACTATGAGAGATATTGAGTTACGAATACTGAGCAATGATTCACGATCTATGGTGTTTGGTGGATTATTTCGGCGTACCGGCAAGGTAATAGAAAAGCAGCTCAATCTGAGCCATCAATTGAACCAATTCGTAATTTTCGCTATGCCGTACGTGTTCTATATGCTATCCCAGGTTCAACACCTCATAATCCCTTTCTCCCAACTCCGCGGCTCCTTTTCTCTTTAATCCGTCAACAACGCTTTCAACCTGTCCCCCAACCTTGTCAAACCACTTCGACGCCTTCAACTCCTCATCCTCCAGCGTACGACTCCATTCCTTGCCATTACGATACTCTGCTGCTAAAGCTTCAGGCACATGGAGGACACGACTAACGAGATCCTCTCGTGCAATGTACGCTCCTCTCAACCATCTCGATCCTCCACCAACGTCAAACTGATTCCTTCCATGCATGACTCTCATGTTATCGAAAAGCACACATTCTCCTGGCTTCATCTTCATCTCAAACATGGCATCAGGATCATTGATCAACCCATCGAACAACTGCGCTGGTTCAAGCCATGCTCTTGCGTCAACAGCTGGAACTTGGAACTGGTTCTGGAACGGCGGACTCCAGTACACAGCTGCGAGGTTTCCATCTGGTCCAACATCAAAGAGTGATCGCTGCTGACGATAGAAGTATCCGTGTTTCTCATAGTGATATGGAATCTTCACCCGAGCCAGATTCTTGACTGTCGGGGAGTTTTGTAGCCACAGCAGCTTTCCAGCGAATAACCCATCACTAAACAGTGACTCTCCGCCGTTGCACGAGTTTTCCATACAGTGAAGAAGTTGGATCGCGGGCGGACTCTCGAGGTATAGTAAATCCTGATGAAGACCAAGATATCCGCTTGTGTACGCTACATTCTCAGCGTCTGGCTTGGCGCGAACGTCGAAAGTGCGGCCGTAGAAGGTTTCTTTAATATTAGCTATGCGTGTTGTAATATCGACGATGGAGTTCTCATTGTGCGGTACGTTCTTGAGAAAGACAAGACCGAGGTTCGATAGATCGAGAAGAGTATGCCAGAATGCATCATCGCCCTTCATGAACTCATGATAGTCAATCTTTCGTACACGTTGCTGGATAGTTGCTTTGTCCCAAAACGTACGCCCTGTTTTGGGATACACTGCGTCTTGTCTCGGGTATGGCATTCTCTCGACTGGTGCATGGCCAAGTGCTTTGTCGACAGAACTCCAAGGAAGAATCATCTCATGATCTTTGTACATGTCGTTCTTGAACGAAATGCCCACACCGGTTGAAGTCGTGTGGATGCTGTCAATGGCGATGTCTGAGGGAATTGCTGTTGTCGCAAAGCTCTTTTGACCAGAAGCTGGATCGACGCATGTTGTGCATGTACAGCTATCGCGAAGAATGGTGGCATCGAGACGTGTCCAGCCGCCATGCCTCTCATCTTGAATCTGGATGAAACGGTCTCCGCTGGAGATGGTGAGATTGCTGTCTTTAGCTGAGACGGTTGTTGTTGGCTCAAACAGCGGGGGAATCCCAAAGTTCTTTGTTGTGAGAGTCCGTCGATGTGTAAGACATTGTGAGTTTGTTGATTTGAGGCTGATTCTTTGAGCACTTGCTCGAGTTGATGAGAGTCCACGAGGGAGAGCTCTACAGCCGTAAGCTGACAACCTTCGAGGGAACATGGTAACGTAGAGCGACCTTCTACTAACACAAACAAAACGTACAATCAAGAGACGAAAGAACTCTATGTAACAAGACTGAAACTTAGCCAGGATCTATTTCTATATAACAACAACGGCGGCCATCCTCGTACCTCGGCCAAAAGGGAGACATTGCTTCATGTGGGGATTCTCGGCTCTAAACCCCGCGTTGTTTGGAGCTGGACCCAGCGATGGCTTCAGTCAGAAGCAAAAATGGCCTCATGTGGTGATGCAGTGCGACACCAACGAGGCTGACATTTTCGCATATTACGTGATACGAGCAGATAATGAAGTCTCCGACATTGTATGTTCATGAGGCCTCGAAGAGGGCATTGATAATGATTTGATGGCATAATACATATTGTGTACAGTAGATCGCAAACGCCTGATAGCCTGTTCCTACGCCAAAGAGCATATAATCCACCAGTATACCATTACACTTCCATTATATCATCAGTTCGTCGTGAAGCGTCCAGCGATCAACCTCTATTACGGTTGGCAGACCATCGCTTCACCATCACTTCTCTGACTTTGTATAGCTTCAATGCTTCAGTGACTCCCTGCTCCAAAGCCTTCTCAAATTTCGAAGGTGGTGGTACATCGACGTACACCAGAACAAGACTCTTGGTGACGTGTGACAGAACACGAACCGTGCCATGGAGCCACTGCCATGTCTTCTGAGGGTCCTGTTTTCCAGCCTCTTTCCAAAGGGCATCAGAGTAAGATGGGACAACGATGAGACCGAATTCGGCGTGGTCAAAGACCGGGCCCTTAGCATACAGCAGCCAGTCCACGCCAAACTTGATGCCCGCGCGAGGTACCCAACCAAGCGATCTGAAATAATGATACACTGCATAGTGAATGAGGAAGTTATCGTCAGGTTGAAGAGCGGGATCCGCAGGTTCAACGCGAGGTGGGAAGTATGAATGTTGTCGGAAGAGTCTCAACAGGTCCAACGACGAGAGCTGAGCACCCGAGGCAGGATCGGTAACCGTTAGAACACCCAAGCCAAAGTTCAGAAAGAAAGCCTCCTCCGGCGTTAGCTGGAGGTGTTCCATATTCTTCAGCGCGGGCTTGCTAGTACGCTCCAAAGAGTTCTCCTCGTTGTGTCCGTTCAAAGCCACAGGTGATGCGGCGCGAATATCGGCAAGCCCATTAGCCGTACCATCCAATGTCGAACGCTTGGGGCTAGGGGGATCTCCGAAGTGAAAGGTGGTGGATTCCACTGTTGGCGAGAATCGTACACTCTTGCGTCGCTTCTTAGGCTTAGTGTTGTCTTCCTCGTCTGACGAAGATGCAACCACGGAAGTACCATTCATATCATGGTGAAGAATTCCGTTCGCAACTGGTTCCATGACATGACCATTGAGGAGGGTGTCTACAGACAGACCCATCGCCGTTGGATGGACTCCGGATATTCCAAGACCGTCAATCTCTTCAGCTGTCTCGATGGCAGACTCTTCGACAATTTCTGCGGTAGAGTTCGGCATGCCTAGGATAGTTGCAGGGCACACTGGCGAAGCATGCGTGGGAGTGGACACTGGCAAGTTGACAGGCTTGATAGGCGTTGGCTTAACAATGTCCACCAGTGAATTTGGCAGAGCCAAGAGTGCAGCAGGGCTGACAGGTGACTCGTAAGTTGGAAGGGCAGCGGACAGCGAAATAGGTCTGATGGATCTGGGCTCTGAGATGTCTTTCGACTCTCTGGCACGTAGCTCTCGTTCCTTGGCTTCAAAGGCTTTGGCTTCTTGTGCCTTGATCTCTCTCGCTTTGGCTTCTTCCGCTTCCTTGCGGCGGGTCTCTCGGATCGCCTCTTGCTCGAGGCGTGCTCGTTCCCACTTGGCACGCATACGCTCTTCTCTTCTCTGCACAGTCATAATCTCGCTGACGTGTGCATCAGCTAGTCCTTGACGAACTTGTTCACGCTTTAACCAAGCTGGCTCACTACGACTAAGACTACCCTTTCCGTAGAAGCCTTGCTCCCACAAAGCTCGGGTAGAAACATCATCCGTGATGTGGACGGATGATGTAGCAGCAGACCATACACCATTATGCACAACCGAAGGTTCCGCCTTGGGCGGAGACCACAGTTGGCCTAACCACGCATACACGACATGGAAGAAGGATATGGGGTTGTTCGGATAAAAGGCCGGCAAAGGAAATGTGCGGATCGGTGCCGGAAGGGCGTAGATCTGATGCAATGGAGGCCCTCGCTGCTGGGATTGCCGTTTGTCGGCGGAATCCGTGGTAGGCAGGGTACCAACGGAGACTGTGTTTGATGATTGAATCTCAGCCATTTCTCGTCGGGATCATCTTGGTCTTGACAGATGTCAGTTGAGTTTCCGGGATGATGATGAAATTAAAGAAGCAAGTTTTGTGTTGCTCAGATACCGTTGTAGTCTATAATATCAGAGCTTCATGGGAGACCAAATGAATGGATTCTCTAAGCATTTTGATATGGTGTCATCACCGCAACATGAAGCTCCGCTGCCCCGGATAATCGAAGCGCACAGAAGCTGCGACTCAATTGCATCTCGAGGATGAAGCATAAGGAAGAAATGAGAAAGAACCTACCTATCTAGGACGTGACCCAGGCACGATGCTGGCTGGGTATTTAACCTCGTGGCCATCCACAGCAACACACTGCTCAACCTCGACGAGTTGAACAATGTCAATTGCTCAAGTGTGAAGCCTGACCGAGGTCCTTAGGCTTCCACGAGCTTTGAGAGATTTTGTTGTTGTGGTTTTGAGAGGATGATGACGGGAAAAAGTTGACGGGGCAGAAAAGTCGAGCTTTTTCTTGGAATTGGAGCTCCCCACTTTGATGCCTTGTGCGCAAGGCCATTTCGCTCACAGGCTCCGCTCCGGAGATTTGACAAACAACTCCACTGCAATTGGATGTTGGCGTACGAGGTTTGGAAGTGAAGAACAATATGTGAGATGACAAACTGCTGTTTTATATTGCTATTTTCTGCGCAGTACCTCACCGCTCAGAAGCCTCTTGGTTTAACTCCATAGGTATTTATAAATGTCACGTCTTCCACGGGGCCCAAACCCACGGCGAGCGAGATGTCCCCATAGTTAGACCAGAACTGCCAGCTCCCTGGTTCCTGGATACTTGACCTCCAGACCTGGGGAAGAATGCATCGGTAGTGCAGGAGGATTTAATGAGGATTCAATGAGGACTCAATGATCTCGCCCTGTTTCTTCCAAACGTCTTACGTCTACCCCGGTCACCTTCATGATAAAACACAGCAATATTACCATGCTCCATGTCCACAGCATGGCGATAGGATCGTTTGGATCGTGTCCATCGGTCTAAAACGACCTCAGGAATACATCAAGACTGAAAAGCGCCACCTTTCTTCTAAGCTTCTCGACGAAGCCACTCTTGCTTACTCGTGGAGACTCCGACTATATCATCCACGAAAACATGTACATGCTTGCCATGCAACGCGGTTGTTGTCCGCCATGCTATATCTGATACACGCAAAGAGCTTCGAAAGCTCTAGTTTCTTGGCATGTATAGCATACTCAATGTGAAGGTTGTCCTCATGATTCGTCTCCGAGAATTTAGGGCCATCAAAAGGAGCCTGACGGTTGGACAGTGATGAGAACTCTGCGACCCGATAGTCGTGTGATAATTACAAATTCCTGGCTGTCATTCAGTATGAGGGTTAGGCCGGTGATTGCAAGAAAGCTCAGGTAGGCTGAAAGAAGAAGGGCAGTGATTTAGACTGTGAACTAAGATCCTATAACCCAGTCCTGAGAACACAACTCGGGGAACTTCTGACCTAGAGTAGAGATGGGCTTTTCTTTGGAAGGACTCACACGGAGCATGTTCGTCTTCGGACTAACTACCTGTGAAGAAGCGGTTCATCCTACAGACCTTCTACAGTCTTCGGCTGCATATTATAAATGCTTCGCTGATGAGAAAGCAAATCCATTAGATTCAGATTTGGAGTGCTAATTTTTCGGAATACAAACGTAAATAGGCCGGTGATGACGATATGGCGCGATCCAATGGCCATCCCGTATTATCGTTCACCAGCTTTGATTGAGCTGTCAGCATCTCCCAACGCTGAACAACTAGCGTCATAACGTTACCTCCATAATCCTACACATGATAAGAAATGCATCACTTCTGTAATATCATGCACCTGCAGCAGGGAAATTCAGTAAGATGCTATAAAGAGGGCCGGAGTTCCTGTAGCATTGGAACATAACAAATTCAAGATTGCAACGACTTTACTCTGAGCCACTAAACACCACCTACAATATCACAGCACATCGGCTGTTTTATATAAGCACCGATCTCTCATTTACCCCAACAATCCCTTCGAGTGCAAAACATTTACGGGCTATCTCAAAGATGACTTCTTTTGATGATCAAGGCTTCCCCGTCGTTCACCTTTCGAGCGATGGCTGGTCAACTGAGGACGAAGCGACTGCCACCTGTTTCTGCGGAGCTGTGCAGCTTGTACTTGTAAGTCTCCCTGGGTAGTATCAACTGAACCGAAAAACTTCAAGGTCCTAACATGATAATGCATAGCCACTGAAAAAGCCTGGTCTGCTCAACCGCCATGTCTGCCATTGCATCGACTGTCGCAAGATCGGCTCAGCCTTCTACCAATCCAACATCACAGTAGACGACACATATCTCAAGCACGTCCGTGGTGAGGACAATCTCTCAACCTTTAGTGAGGAGAAGACCATTCGCGCCAACGCGACCATGAGCAATTACTTCTGCAAGACTTGCGGTACACTCATGTATCGTCGTGGCGCACGTTTTCCAGGCTTGACGATTCTGAGGACCGGTACTGTTGATGATCTCAGCCTTGCAGATACGAAATTGAGACCGCAGGTCGAACAATTCATCGAGAGACGAGCTGCTTGGTCTAAACCCATAGATGGTACGGCACAGGTTGTTGGGATGCACCAGCCTTCGGATATTGAGGGTATCCCTTAGTCTATTCACTAGAATCAAATGATATGAAGATAAGGCTGGGTTTAATCGTAGGGTAGCTTGTGATTGCTACCCGCTAATTTTTATAATATTTTTTTCGTTTGTTGTGCCTGTCAATGTGGCGCTTGAATCCTGTCTCCGATTGTACTCCCCACATTCAAGCTTGATTCAACACGGTGCTCATGCTCAATTCTCATAGTTCAGATATCTCTTAATCGTATTCGAAACAGTTCTGCTAATATTCATCGACCGTCTTGTAACTGGTAAGCATGGCATGTGCTTCGGAGGTGAGCGTGCCATAAACTTACGTCGTGAAGGAGACCCGCGTTTCAACGAGGAAGGTTATGCACTGCTCTCATAAGACAGCCAATCATATGACTACCGTGAATTGATGCTCGCGGACTTGCCGGGAAGGGGCCATCACTTTAAGACCCAAGTTGGGGGATTGCATCGCTACCTATCGAATGGGAAAGCAGTAGTGTTTTTCATTTCCGACTGTCCATCTTAGAGAAAAAGAATGTGTTTATTGACTTGCGCTATCGTCTGTTGCCCTGGGATTCTGATCTCGAGGGGAAGATACCAAAGAGAAGACGACGGAAGTTACCATATAAGGTAATCAGTGCACCGTTAGGTATGTGTGTAGGAGAGTAGAAAGTTACTCACCTTGCGCCCACTTACAAGTCTGTGAAGGAACTGCCACTTGAGACAGGTATAATTACCTTTAAATGCCAGAAACACCCAGTATTAGGTCCACTCAATCCCTCCCAAATCTGCATTGGTTTACCTCTTCCTCGGAAAGCAAGAAAACTTCAGACTTTGATATAAGGTGTCAAAATAAACTCAGCAAAAGTGAGCAAAGATAAGCTTCATGCTAATTTACCTCAATCTTTTTTGTTATTTAGGTTCAAGGTCCAAGTTTTCTTTTCCTCCCATTATCACATACTGCCTCTTTCAACGGTCCAATTCGGCAGGCGGTGATCAGATTGGGAAGGCGGTAAGAGCCCTCTTCTACCTTACTGGGAACACAGATACCTACCTTGCAGCTTGCATCTGAGTTAGCTCAATTTCCATTCACCACCGATCAGAATGTGGTCGTCGAAAGAGGCCATTGCTGGCGTCTTCTTGTTTTTAGCTGGCGTTGTTCTAACCGTTATCGCTATTGGCGTCCGGGCTATGTAAGTCTCACTGAGCCATATACTCTACGAGCTCTCCCTAACGCCCACAAGCTTTCGCAACTTTGCCAGCCGGCCAGCTCCTTCACCCAACCTGGGTGACGATACTCCTCATGTCACCATAATTCGACCCGTTAAGGGCGTCGAGCCTCGACTCTACGATTGTATCGCCGCATCATTTCGCCAGAACTACCCCCAAGACAAGATTTCGATTCGTCTCTGTCTCAAAAATGACACCGATCCGGCGTACCCGATCCTACTGAGGGTCCTTGAGGACTTTCCCGATATTGATGCGCGCATCCTGTTTGAGGTAGACGACCTTGCGTTAGGCACGACGCCGAATATGGGACCGAATCCAAAGATTCGTAATATTAGCCGAGCATACCGAGAGGCCATAGGGGATATTGTGTGGATTGTGGATTGCAACGTCTGGATGGCCAAGGGAGTCTTGGGGCGCATGGTTGCTAAGCTTAAGGGCCACCATGTTGGTGGTGATAACATGCCCTACAAATTTGTTCATCAACTTCCCATTGTTGTTGACTTGATCGACTATTCCACACCGGTTGCAGCAGACGGTCAGCCCCTGTTAGCTGCTTCCTCTGTTGAAGACGATGATTCTGATCTCATGGGCGAAGGGGGTTCTCATGGTAACCCCAAGGTTTGGGCTCAGGGCGGTGGAAGACTTGACGAGATGTTCATGGCAACGTCGCATGCCAAATTCTACAGTGCTATCAACACTTCTGGTCTAGCCCCTTGCGCTGTGGGCAAGAGCACCATGTTCTGCAAATCTCAGCTCGATCACGCGACCAACCCCTCACTGAATCCCAAGATACCCAAGGGCAAGAACCTCCCTACGGGCGTTGATTACTTTTCGCACAATATCTGCGAGGATCATATGATCGGCGATGTCCTTTGGAATGCTAAATTTGACGGTTACGGGAACCATGGGTTAGTCTGGGGTGACATTGCTGTTCAGCCGATGTCGGATATGTCTGTCAAGGCATATACAGCACGCCGCTCTCGGTGGCTCAGAGCGAGAAAGTTCACGGTTCTCTCGGCTACAATGATTGAGCCATTCACGGAATCTTTCGTGTTTGCCACGTATTTTACCTTTGCAATCACCACACTGCGGATATATGGCATTCCTCCGACCTGGACTGCCGCGGTGATTACTTGGCTCACAACGATCACTGTCTGGATGGTTGTCGACTTTTTAGGCTACCGACGTTTGCACTCTGGCGTCACTATGGAGGTTGATGAAGACACGCCTCGTTTCGCCAGAGGTTCTGTGAATCGAGAGGGAATCAAAAGTCGCAAATTCTCGGAGTTTTTAGCTGCCTGGGTTGTCCGTGAAGCTCTAGCTCTACCGATCTGGGCATACGCAGTCGTCTTCGGGAATACTGTGAACTGGCGAGGAAGACGATTCCGTATCCGCAGAGATACAACTGTTGAAGCACTTGACCCTGAAGAAGAAGAACGGAGTCGTCAGGTGCCGACTCCTGAGCTCGAAAGGGGATCTTCCCAGAATAAGCAACGGGTTGATTGAAGGAACCACGATTGAGCTGATGACATGACTTGCATGAGGTGGATGGGTAACATTGATATAGACATGGATAAAGTAATGTGTAACGACAGGGCTTAAAGGTAATAGTCGTAATGATAGACCACAGCGAAACATTAATAGATCACAGCGTTTTTCACGCGGTTTATAGCAGTGCCTGGGGCCTGGGCAATACCTGATCGTCCGACTTTGAACGAGTCATCCTGAATGTGTGCCTGCATATTCTGTAGGTACTCATTTTTATACTCAAGTTCTGGGATGAGTCTCACCGTGAAGATGTAAGCCACCTACCGCCACGTGATTGGTTGAGTTCCCCCACAGTGCCTGGTAGCTCTCCAGCATTAGCACCCCATTCGTTAGCATTTTCCCAGGGCACGATGCGGTGGTTTCTAGGTTATGCGAAGCGCAACTCAAACTTGTTAATACCCAGTACAAAACCCTTCTCGCAAGTTCCCAAGTAAACACCTCCAACCCACCTCTTCACATCGCGTTTATTTAACAATTTGCTCTAGACGCTCCTTCACAATGGCTTCTCCTTCGGACCGTCGACCCCTCGTCATCTCTGGACCTAGCGGTGTCGGAAAGGGCACGCTGATTAAGATGCTCTTCAGCCGTCACCCCGATACCTTTACTCTTTCTGTGTCGCATACTACTCGTAACCCTCGTGAGGGCGAGACCGATGGCGTTGAGTACCACTTTGTCACCAAGGATGCGTTTCGGGATTTGATCGCCAAAGACGGCTTCGTCGAGCAGTAAGTCAAGCGCATCAACGACCAGCACATGTACTAATACTGGGTACCTACAGTGCCCAATTCGGAAGCAACCTCTACGGAACGAGCAAGGCGACCATCGAGGAGCAGACAGCCAAGGGCAAGGTTGTTGTTCTGGACATCGAAATGGAGGGCGTCAAGCAAGTCAAGGCCTCTTCCATCGACGCACGCTACGTATTCGTCTCGCCCCCTGATACCGAAGAGCTCGAGAAGCGACTGCGCGGCCGTGGCACCGAGACCGAGGAAAGCATCCAGCAGCGCTTGACACGTGCGCAGGATGAGCTTGCGTGGGCCAAGAATGCCGAGTTTGACAAGATTCTGGTCAACGATGATTTGGAGAAGACGTACCAGGAGCTTGATGCTTTTGTCTACAGTGAGAAGACCAACTAGAGTGGAATAGATGGGAGGTTATTTGGAGTTTGACACGCTGTATGCGATGTCTTTAGGATGCGGTGTATAGGGTAACGCAAAAGTATAAATGAGAAGCATGATAGACCTACAATGATCAATGATTATACCCAGTAAGATTGAGCATATTGAGACTGATGTATTATGGTGTGGATAAGATTAAGCTTTCATAACTGCCTTGCGATTTATAGGTCCTTGGGAACAGATGAGAAAGTCAAACAACGAGTGCCGGAATCGATTTTACGAAGTTTGATACTGTCGTAAATTTCGTGAATAACTCACATGCCAGTGGAAATTTGTATTGGTCAATCTGAAGAATTAGCGTTTCACCTGATTGAAGGATAGATAATCACGTGTGCTGAGTGAGGTTGTAAAAGGCTTACATCGAACCTTGCTAGATATGACTCAACGACTTGCTTTCGTCCATTCAAAGTCTAGCAACAACCGTGCCTGCTTTAGTTTCGCCCAAAAGGCTATACCAGACATCCTCGAGGAGACGAAGTGGTCATGCCCGGAAGCAGGAGAGCTAAATGCTTGGGCATACCACTTTGAGAAGTACTGGGAAGTCCTCCAACAGCTCAGCCGTTGCCAAGGAAGTGGCCTTGTCCTCACCTCTTTTCTCTACTCGGTCAAGCAAATTCGAAATATTGCTGTTCACCGACAACCCATCACAGTGTACCACCTGTTCATGTTGATGAGTCATGCCATCAACTTCTGCATTTGCCTTGATGTCCCAAAAGCCTTGGATATGATCCGAAAGATGCGAAATTCTACGAAAACTCAAATCCAAAAGCTTGAGGACTGCAAAAAGAATATCGAACAAGGACTGAGCACGGCTAGCCAAGAGACCCCCATGACACGCTTGGAAATCTAGGCACGTGAGCAGCAAGAAATGCAAGAAGCTTGCGAGAAGTTTGAGAAAAAGAGAAGGGCCATCTTCAAGAAGGTCGAGAACTTGCTCCTTTCTAAGGAGGTGGCGTGCTTTACCTTGGAAGACAACGAGGATGAAGATGAAGAAGACGATGACGAAGAGTAATGAAGTATGGCGTACAGAAGAGAGAATTTGATTTTGGCAGGAGCTTTTCACGGAATTACGACAGTCTGGATTATGATAATTAATAAATAATGAAGTCTGAGTTTTTTGAATTCTTGGCCATACTACTACACATTTATTATGTTTTGTGCCACTGTATTATCAAACCTGTGACGAAAGTGCACCATAATCTTCATGTATAGTATAATCTATGACTAAAAGCTTTCATCTTATACCTAAACATATGGAGTTTGCCAGGAGTGAGTACACTTCGCCTCCTTTATCCAACATATCTTCCATGGGATTCATCCAAGTACCAGGTCGAACATTCTCAGCTTCTCGCATGCTTTTATGACTTGAAAGGGCTTCTGCGACTTATAACCACGCGGATGTCACTGACCGGTCTCTTAACTCCAGTTCCTGGGATCATAGCAGGCAACTTCCACTGTCCCTCCGCAGGGCTTATATCCCAAAGACTAATAACAGCTGACCCAAGAGAAATTATCTCTTTCTCTGCAAATGTTCGGCCTTTGCACATAGCAGCTCCAAGACCCCAGGGTTTCAACTTCCCGTATCGTGCCGTAGCCTTTCCCGTTTCAGGGTCTGTGTCTAGGAAACGATCAGGGATGAAGTTGTCAGGATCCTCATATATGGAAGGGTTCTTGTTCTTCAGCGCGAGAGGGACGCTGATGTATGTTCCTTCTTGAAGAACATGTTTGTGATTGCCATCGTTGAGACTAACAGGTTGAGTGATATAGCGGATCGATGTTGGCTCGTTAACCAAGCGATATGTCTCAAAGATGCAAGCCTTGAAGAGCTGGCACTTCCGAAACAGACTCGGAAAGTCCATTGACTTGATCTCGGGTTTGTTACCATCTGATAAAGTTATACAGGGGGAGATCTCGTCCCTGATTCGTTTAAGCAAGCCCGGGGTCGAATAGACGTAAAGCAAGAACCAGAACAACACAGGCTGAGCGTTGGCGTTGAGACCCCAGAAAGTACCAAGATCCGCTGCAGCCCGTTCAGGAAATGTCCATCCATCTCTGTTGTAGATCTTGTTTCGTTCTCGGAGCATCATACTAACATCTGACATGTCGGCACCAAAATCAACTGGTTCCCCTTTATCGTATTGGTCGACTCGTCTGTATACTGCCTCCAGACTATCGATGATTCTGGCTCTGGCCTTGAGACCATCTTGCATCATCCTGAATGGAGCCCACTTAGGAACGCCGACCATGAGTAGTGGGAATAGATCATTATCGAAGGTCCAGAAGTCATCTAGCAGCCGAGGATTCCGATCGAGTATATCTTGGCCGTAGATGAGAGGAACAGACATGCATGCTCCGAAATCTCGAGTCAAACTCTGCAGGTTTGCTTCGACTTTCCCCGGACTATCAGATGTCTCTGGCTGAAGCACTTTGATTCCTGCTGATAGCTCCCATCGTGCCATATCCTTAGGATTAGAAGAGAATGTGACAAGTGAAGCACCTCGCTCTGCAACGCGAGACTTTTCAACATTGGCTGTAGAAGCGGCATCATTCAGAAAAGTTCGCTCAAGAGGAGGAACAAGATCCTTGAGTGATATGTCGAATTTGGCTCTTAGCTCTGGAGTATCAGTGCTGCCAAAGACAAGGGTACAGAGTGAGTACTGTGCTGGGTCAGAGTTGAAAGTGTGATGAGATTGGGCCAAAAGACGTTCTACGCCGGGCAAGTCGACAAAGATCTGATGTCTTGAAGTAAGACCGAACAGAGAGCCTCCATAGCGGCTTAGGGCTGAACTATATTCTAATTAGTCAAGTTCCTAGTGTTGCAGAGAATGCATATTACAAGATTCGTCGACCTACGCCGTCTCCACTAAGGATATAACTCGCAATCGCAAGTTCAATGGGAGCATATTTCGGCAAGTTCTTCTTATACCCCTTACTCTCAGCCCCAGAAAATGCTTTGCTAAAAGCAAAAATGACCAGGACAGCACATAAGAGTTTGTAGGCCACAGGCAACGAGCCAAACGTTGCCGAGGCGGTCTGGTAAAGTGAAGACAGCTCCATTGTCTTAACAGCAAGCTTGAGCAGTTTCACTGAGGGGAAGCTCACTCTTTTAGAATGTTCAGGAGGCTGACAGCATGTTCGCTTGACTGAAATTAGGGGAAATAGAGTTTACGTGATTGGTTGCATCAAGTGGAATGATCCCGACTAAGTCGAAATCTTAGCGTCGCTGTATAAGCGCTAGACAGGATCAGCATCCTCATACTCGGTCTCGGGTTTGGAGTTGACTAATAGGCCAGTATGAGAAATCGAAGTCTTGAGTTTTTCGTAATTGGTTTAAGGCGATATATTCTATCTGCTAGGCTTCATGTTTGTGCACATGTATGCGTTCATTAATCATGTTTCTCTTCAAATTCATGATCAACCGAATACGACGAATTTGAGTTCTCATCATAATGTTGTGGTTACATTGACAACTCTTTGTCAGTCAAAGTCAAACTTTCCGACGAAGCCGGCTATCATATGATAGATGGCATTATCACGGATATAGTTGGAGTAGTTCTGAGACATCGTCTCCAAGTCTATGGCGGATATTGCAGCAAGCCACATGCACCTAACGAGGCCGGTCTTACATATCAGACTAGCCAACGAGACTTGATATCTCCTCACTTCAACGCCAGAGATAAGATTCACTTTCTAGAATAACTCGTAATAAACAATCAGAATGGACTCTGCAGTACGAACCTTCCAAGATTTTGGCCTTACCTCGAGTCTTGTCCTTTCGGGTATAAACCTTGGCTCTTCACACCTCACAGTCCCTCTACTCTACAACCAGCCTACCTCCATCAATAGACCCTTCTTCAAGGACTTCTACACCCGCGGGGCGGTGACTCTTGTTCCACTCGCTCTGTTCTCAGGTGTATCTTCTGGAATAGTTGCTTATCTTGTCCCGGCTCAACGCACACTCTGGGCAGTTGCTGCTGTCGCTACAGTGTCTCAATTGCCCTGGACGGTGCTTGGGATGATGGCCACGAACAATAGACTCAACGATATTGCTGCTAGTAGCGTTGAGCAGGAGAAAATCGGCCGTGATGAGGTTGTGTCTCTGTTGAAGAAGTGGAGATGGATGAATATCGTTCGGGGGCTTCTGGCCTTCACTGGAGGCTTGTCTGCTATTTTGGCTCTTCAAAATGAGTAACAGCTTGAAAGGGAGGGACAGTGCGATAGCTTGATAGTCCTATGCGAGTAATATTGTCAAGAATCGACGCCCTTTCTCATAAGTCAGGGTCACATCGTAGCTAGTGGTATATCTAAAGAAATTCAATGCTCCTCACCACGCCTGTCATCCTTCCTGTCAGTAGCCTCCCCATCATTATCCATCTATCCATGTAATGGTCCCGACCATCAATGCAATTTCATCTTCCAGCGCTTTTTAAAGTGACAATGCGTCTAATAACGCCCCAAGGACTGGCATAAACAAAAAGCCAACCCAATTCGATAAAATACAGGAATGCAGCTGTGTATTCATGGTGCAAAATTGAAAGCCTCCGCCGAGTCGAGAGACAAAAACGCCTCCATATTCATAGTTCCAAAATCAATATCCCATCCAACATCAGCAGCTGTGAAATCTGCCATATCTTCCGATGCAGCGCCAGCAGGAGAGCTCGAGCTCCCATTCATCTGACCGGTGACATCAAATCCGAATGGCATGGAAGGGAAGGTGAACGCAGGCTCGCTCCTGATACCACCTGCAACAGAGACAGGTGCTGGTGATCCAGGGAGCGTGGACTGCGGGGTCTGCTTCTGCTGATTCGTGCCTACTGGATCTTTCAGTTCAAACCCGGCAGATCGGACCATCTGCTCTATTGAGGCTATTGTTATTGGAAGCTGACCGGCGTTTACTCCTGCTGATCCCATCATGGAGCGAAGGCATCTTAGACCAGAGTGGATCCAGGGCAGATTGCGGTGAGCTGTCTTCTTTTCTTGAAGCATATCGAAAGCCAAAGCATAACATGCTCCCTCCATAAAGAAGCCATGATACTTTATATCCTGATTTCTGTTAGCCGGTTATGACTCCGAGTCAAGGCAGATAAGCGTACACGACAAAGAATATTAGTGGCACATGAGCCCGTCAAGAACCCAACGGAATTCCTCGCTGCTTCCAAGCAATACTCGCAAGCGCTATCGAGCCAAGGCGGAGGCATCTGTAGATTCTCTGCTGAAGTAGCAGCAGCACGGTCGTGATTCAGTTTTGCTCGTAAAATGAGAAAGGGGCGGAATGTTAATAAGAGTGTATGATGGTACACTATGTCGATTAGTATGGTTCTGGAGATGAACTGTGTTGGCTTACTTGTTGAAACCATAGCTTGGCACACGCCGAGCTCTCCTGTGCTGGGGTCTCCAACAAGACCAAACTTCATATCCTTGAGTTGTTGCTCTGCAAACTGATGTAGTTCGCGGCGGATCTCGATGGCTGCATTCCAGACTGGCAACAGGGAGTCATGCCGTGGACTATATATCTTTTTTACACACTTGTCCATAATACGTGATAGAGTGACCAAAGACTTTAGTAGTTTTTGGCCTTTCGGTAGTGGTATGATCGAACCGGGATCAGGAAGCGAGCTAGGTCGGCCAAGGACAAAGCATTGCCATCTGTACCATGTTAGAAGTGGTCAAATGTATAATGAATAAACATACGTTTCCCAGAAGAATAAGCTCCAGAAAGTTATTCTTCGCTGATTTGTATCATCTTCAGTATATCCTGGGCGTGAGCATCCATCCTTATGTAGACCAGCCGCTACTGCTTTTCTGCATGCAGTTCCGACATGCAAGAAACCTGAGTTTGGCCTTGCTCTTTCAGATTGGAAGTGAGCGTGAGATTGTGTAAGCTTATATGAGAGCAAAGTTCAGGAGGTACAACTTATCATTAAAAGGTGTATCTGAACCATCTGCATGTTCACAACCTCATCCAATTTGGCAACTCCTTGTTTGGTTTTCTGAAAAAGAAATTCTGCAATGGCTTCTTCGCCTGTCATTGAAGCTCCCAGTCCTACAGCCAGCATGATGATGATAGTCTCGGGTGCATCATAATCAAAGATACCTGGTGGTTGATACAGGGCACTTAAGCGACGGCGGTAATGGTCTTTACTCATGATGGGAAGACCGTGCCAATAGGTCAGGAGATATCTCTCGAGTAGCCGATGAGCAGTATCTGGGTCAATCAGCATAGCTGAGCAGTCGTCTGGTACTGATGATGGCCGTTGGTTGTCAGCCAAATCTCCGAAGAATAGTCTCCGATGACTGAATAGGTCTAGACCCGGACCAACTTCTTCGACAACTCCAGAGCGTGACGGAGGATCATTAGGGCATGTCCCTGCTATTTGGTGATAGATTGAGTTGAGTAGGGCGAAATTCGATGAGGGGCCATAGTAGAGCTGGAGGAAGCAAGACGGTGATGCACGATGTGTCGCAGCAACACTATTATGTGTCAAACTGCGTTCGCTGTCCATTACTGATCCTGTAGGTCCGACAGATGCGGTGTCGTCGGCATTTGGCGTAGGCGGCACAGTTCCTTCATCGGAGGGTTCCAGAGATGTGCTCTCCATGGCATCGTGAGACATGATAGTCTCATAAGCTGCAGTCCGCGGTTTGATTTTGCGCGTCCGATTACGGGCCTTTTCGCGATAGACGCAACTGAGATTTCTCATGCTGCAGTTTTGACAGGGGGTCTCCCCATTGCACTTGATCTTCTTGGCGCGACATTCTTGACAAGCCTTTGAGATCCTCCATTTCGTCGTGTTCATGGTCGCCGTAGAGTTAGTTGTGTCTACTCTACTAAGGTATTGATGAAGATATGATAGACTATTGAATTCAATGCTCGGCATGCATGGAGTGATTAACTTAGTTTGTCTCGGCACGCTAGTGTGGATTTCGGTTTCATTAGCTGCATAAACTTTATTTGTTTTGGTGCATATATAGCGGGAACGGGCACTCCGTAGTAGGCAATCCGGTCGGCCGCTGCGTCAGGGATACCTTGAGCATCCTTGACAGATTTGTGCCTGACTACCCTATGAAATTATCTAACAGCTCCAATTACTCTTGATAACATCGGCAATAATTCCATGGTCTTCGTCCTGCTTGAGCCCGCTCACCACGACAACAGCAACGATCCCTTCAACTCCCTGGACACGAATCGGGATGGCTCCACCATGGATTGCGTAGTCACCCTTGTTTGAATCTGCAATGCCGTATTTGGCAGCGAAAGCAACCTCGTCCCCCTTGAACTTGTTGTGCATGAACCATGTGCTATTGCCGAATCGGAGAACAGTGTTCCTCTTACGGCGAACCCATTGCTCGTTGTCGGGAGCTGTGCCAGGTCCGGTAACGGTTTGGAAGACAACCTGGGAGGTGTTTGCAAGGGCAATTGAGATCACCGTCGGCTTGCCTTTGACAGCGTATGGGTATAGACGGGCGTAGAGAAGGTTGCCCAGCACAAAAGCATCCTCTGTGTTGAATGATGTGAAAGTGAATGAATCACAATCAGCCTTGAGTTCCTCGAGCTGTAATTCTCTTAGTATAATGGCGTTCATTCTGTATCTAACTCACTTACGTCAGAAGGCGGCTTGGGGATCACCTCTGTCGTTGGGCTCTGGATGGCTCCCTGGACCTTCTCCAGCGCAGCGCCAGTTGTCGTCTCTCGGGTCAAGGCTTTAGGTGCCATTATAATATTTGATGATATGGTGGTTGATAGAGTTTATGGTTATGGATTTGTGAATGGTAAAGAAGTTTGCTCGGTCGGCGATTGGATAGTGGAAGATATATGTCACCACGTCGGTTGGACCTTCATCTCGTGTGGAGACCACGATTTAGAAGCACACAGAACGTCATTTTCTTTTCACCACAGCATCTTGTATCAATTCCATAAGACAAGTTCATTATCTTTTTCATGTTCATTCTCATATCGAATTTCTTGACTAGCTATGCATTGTAAATACTTGAATGGGTCCCGTTCCTCTAGCTGAAAGCCTGCAAACTCTAAAGTGGTCAAGTAATGATATCCACTTGAAGTGACGTCAGAAAGTGAATTGAGCTGGCGACGTCTTTCAGAAGACGACACGCCTTGAAACTAAGCTTGTTACTACCTCGATAAAGTTATAGTTGGAAACGGCCTGTATTTCTAGTTCAATAGATAGCCTATCGTAAATCTATACTGGCAAGGAGTCTTCGGAAATAATTCCAACATGCAATTTCTAAAATTAGCTAGCCAACCAGGCTTCGGCATGGGACCTGAGTCAAGACACTTCATGGTTCTCGGGTTTCATACCGCAAAAGATACCCCAGCTCCGGAAGCAAAAAGACTGCGGATTTTGGAATATAGTGCTACGATAAATCCATCAAGGAGGCCCCGAATTTTAGCTAACTTATGTAAATATCTTTATTGCTTAGGATGAACATCCTAAGTTTTCCTGCCCCTCTAATCTTCAAAGCTCCGTCTTATGCCCAGAGTTTCTGTGACCATGACCAACACAGAGAACCATAGTTGTACACCCATGGATATCATGTTCCTGAGAATATAGCATTCAAGCCTGGCATCCTCTTGCTATATCCCTTCAACAATAAAAGGTTGTCGAGGCTGAATCGGAGTTGAAGTACCACCGGACATGCTTCGTACAAATTGCTCTCAAACGGTCACGAAATTCATTAGTACAAGATCTATATATGGCTCTGAGAGGATTCAGGATTGCGGTATGAGATGACTGGCATTCAGCCTGCAACACAACTTAAACATAAATGAGAACATAAAGGGCATCCTTCGCATCAGAAAAGGGTATAGATCCAAGAAGCTAATACGGGTAGCAAAGCACACGGCTTTCTGGACCATAGTTGAACAAAGCATCTAATCTTCCCTTGAACCGTCTCTTTCATGCTTCCTTTCTTTTCCCATCATAAATATCCTGTCCTGTGCATTCATCATAACGAGACTCTTTCTTTTGGAACAGGCAATTTTCATGTTGTCAAGAGTTCTCTTCAACCGATCACAGTATCTCCATATCTTTAGGCAAGGTGTCAAGATGAGCCAACCTTCTAATGGCCATCCTGGTCAAGGATGTGCTTCAAGGACGGTTAATTCTTATGTCTTCAAGCCCCCCTGTGGTCTCAAGCTCTCGTGTGACTTCATGCCCTTCTATGGCAGCCAACAGTGAACCAGCTCCTAGTCACCCATACTGGCTTTTCATCGGCAGTCATCTACCAACTTGCCCTGACTAGCTTGCTCGACACATCAAACTTCTCGCAGCATATCACGGTACGCTTATGTGCCATGCTGCGGAATTCAGCGAGAGGCTTCACGATTTGTACGATGCAATTATATTTATCATGGAGAATTATAGACAAAATCCGGAAGTCTACATGTCCTTCGGCACAGACATTGCGCACAGGCCCGATGAGGTCGCATCGGCACAGTGTTCTGCACACAACCAGTCGGCTCCATTTCACAATCAAGCTCAATAGTTGGTGCACATGTTGTGGCAAGGTCCAAATCACTCTCTCAGGAGTATTCGCTGGGTCTAATCCACAGTCTCATACCTTTGAAGCCTTCGGACTCAAACATTTATAATTGCTTCGCCCGAGTTGTCTTCAATACTGCCTCACCTTGATATCCAGATGCTAAAGGTACGAGGGCGAAATATGAGACGGATATTCTGCTTATAAAATGCCGAGCAAACATCTCCAGGGTAACCTAGAATGACGGGTTTATCCGTCACGCGAGAAACCCTTTAAAGAGTCTCAAGCCCATTAATCCTGAATAAGCGGCTCTTTATTGTGTAGCCGGCCTACCGATGTTAACCTTGGTAGACCTTGGTAGCTGAGCTTGGTGCTTGGTGAGCTTGGTTATTAGTTCCCGGAGAGCAAGAAAACTTCTGACGTTGTGTCAGGGTGTCAAAATAAACTGGTCTAGAGATCTACTAAGACACCCTGCACTTACCCAGGTATTTTTCTCCCTTAAAAGAGCTCCTAAGTTTTCTTACATCCCCTCCTTAGTGTAGCTGTTGTCTTAGGTAGTCGTGACGTAACATCCGCGGCTCATCCCGGCCCCGTCTAAAGCAGCACCAACGAAAGCGCCCCTGATCATCTTCAGCTCTAGACCCGAGGCTCAAACCAGGAACTGCACAAGGATCTCGATCTTGAACACGGATTGAGTTTGGAGACATGGAACGCAATTGGCCAATTGGGCTGTCTTGGTCTCACATGGGGAACGTCAAACTCACCCCGCAATGTCCGCATATGAGCGTCATTGACGTCACGTTTTCGGAGCTTTAGTCCTGAAGCTCTAGCTTGTGGTTTGTTTGCGTCGTGATCGTATGAATACGTCATTCCTTAGACAAATTGCAAAAAAAGTTATTTACTCACCCTCGAAATACCATCTTCTACCTTTTCCTCCCCTCATTCTCACATCTTTCCCCTCTTCATTACAATCTGATCTCCATCCTCCCTCTCATAACAACTAATCCGACACAATGCTCCCTGCTCGCCCTCTCATTCGATCAACCGTGCCTCGTGCTGCGCGTGCTTCTCGTGCTTCTCGCCAAGTACGATTCCAATCTACAGCCTCATCTTCATCGAGCAGCGCTCATCTCGCCTCCGGTATCGCTGGTGGTTTTGTCGGCTCAGCTATCTTCTACGGCATCTACTCTTACACACCCGCTGGCCGTGCTGCTTCAGGTATCAACAAGGCTGCCAAGGAGGCCCAGCAAAAATATGAGGCTGCCGCAAAGAAGCTCCAGAAGAACACTCCCGACGCCGACCAGGCTGTGAACTACATCAAGGAGTTTGCTTACTCCTACGTTGGTTGGATCCCAGGTGGTCGCGCCTATGTCGATGCTGCCTTCCAGGACTGGGAAAAGGTTCGGGAGAACAATAAGGATGAGGCTGACAAGCTCGTCAACGACGCCTACAAACAGTTCCAAGATCTTTCCAAGTCTGGCCTGAGCCTCGAGACTGCCTCAAAGGCCTACGATGTCCTCGCAGATCTCGCTAAGAAGGTCGCCAACCTCGCTGGCGATGCCATCGGCGACATCATCGACAACCACCCCCAGGTCAAGGAAAAGCTTGGCAGCAACGTCGATCAGCTCAAGGAGCTCGGTGACAAGTATGGCCCCGAGGCTAAGAAGCAGGTCGACGAGACTTGGAAGCAGGTCAAGGACATCTTTGCTGGAGGTTTCAGTGCCGCCAGCATAAGCAAGGCCCGCAAGCTCATCGAGGAGAAGGTGGAACAGATCAAGAAGCTCGGCGACCAGGCCTGGAAGAAGGGACTTGAGGAGGCTAAGCCCTACCTTGACAAGAACCCCAAGGTTAAGGAGCTTATCGAGAAGAACGCCGACGCTCTGAAGGAGGGTAACACCGCCGAGCTGTTCAAGCGTGCCAAATCCGCCGTCGACTCTGGCGACCTAGGCGACCTGGAGAAGTATGTCAAGGATGCGACTGAGAAGGTCAAGTCCAAGGGTAACGAGCTCACTGGTGGCTGGGTCGACATTGAGAAGTACATCAAGGAGATACCCAACGGTGGCGAGGTCATGGAGAAGTTGCAGCAGTTGAGCGAGGTTGCGGACAAGCACAAGGAAGAGGGTGAGAAGCTGTTCAAGGAGACCGTTGAGGAACTGCGACAGGTGCTGGAGAAGAAGTCTAAGAAGGCCCAAGAGATTGCTGGTGAGGCCAAGAAGGACGCTAAGAAGGAGACCGAGTAAACACAGGATTGTTCTCTCGTCTATGACTCCCTAATGATAGTCTCTAATAATTGATCAAAAAAAGTTCAGACAATCATGTTCTAATATTTCCACTAACAACCAACGCTGTGACCTGGCTAGCAAGTGATTATCGTTTCACCCAATTAAGGACTATACTTCAATCCGTTTCGACCTATCCGTCGGCCGTTGAGGAAGAAGTACTGCAAGTTCGCAATGACAGCCATAACAAGACCAACCGAAGCCAGAGCCATGATAGCAGTCCAACCTGTCTTGTAAAGAGGAGCATCATGCTCTTGGAAGAGTTGACTTCCAATAATTCCAGATGTGTTGGCTGACATGATGAGGATGGCCATGGTGATAGACCTCTCTCCAGCGGAACCAGCGTTGAGAGCCATCCAAGAACCGTTGAGGGGGTCTATGAGAATATTAGCATATTGCGAATCTATCTACTATGTGGTTCAACTTACGCCATTGCCACCCGAAAGCATGAGTTAAGGTCAACAGAGCGAATCGTGTATGTCCATCAGGTGAAAAAACCATGACCCGATCAGCAATCTAACGAGTCAGTAATGCATGAGTGAGTCTTGAAAAGAGATACTTACTGTGAAGGCCCAAAACATGAAGATCCCAAATGCAACCAGAGGACCACGCATTTGAAGTTTATCACTGGAAGGAGTTAGCACAAGGTCTCAAATGATGAATTGGTGTTTCTTACCCCAGATAACCCCAAAGCAGATTGGTCACAACAAGGGCCCAAGATCCAATTGACACAAGGGCATTAGACTTGAGTCTTTCATAACCGAATGACTTCACAAGGCTTGGAGAGTAGGAACCCATTGTTGTAGCGGGCGCGAGAGCACTGATAGTGAGTAGAACATGGGGAATGAGTCTCCAGTTTGTCATCTGCAACTGTCAGCACGCTGTGATATGATAGGCCGAACACGATGCATACCACATTGCGAAACTCTTCTTTGGTGACATTTGGCTTTGCGTGAATCTTGCAAGGATCATCCTTCAGAATTCTCTTCGTTAGGATCTCTTTCTCCCTGTCAGTGAAGACACCGAACTTGAAGAGAGAGACGGGGTTGAAGGGGCTGTCTGGGAAGAACAGGATGAAGAGAACTCCAACAAGAATGGTAAAAATACCCTCAAGCTGGTATTGTTAGTTTGGACACGATAGTTGAAGTATGTGTGGACTTACGATGAAAAGCCATTGCCAACCTCCAAGTCCACCAATACCTCGCATGTGAAGACTGCCATGATCAGTATGAAACAAAAAGAATTATAGTCAAAGTCAAGCTCACATTCCATACGCAATGAGGCCTGATGCTCCAGAGGCAAGCATGTTACCCAGGAAGTAGATGGAGAATCGCTTGCTGGTCTCATCACGCTTGTACCATCGAGTAATTGTATATAGTCCAGCAGGGATGAAGCCAGCTTCACAAAGACTAAACACTTATCAGAAAGGTTTCACAAAGTATTGAGAGACAGAAATACCCAAGAAGAAGTCGAGTAGAAAGAAAAGCACCCAGACCTTTCTGGAAGGCCTGAAACGTGGCAACGAGACCCCTATAAGACGTTAGACCTTATCAGAAAGGAGGCATTGGGATGCTTCACCATGCAATGATCTGGGATCCAATCCACTTGGCGGGTCCAACCCGGTAGAGGATGAAGTTGCTGGGAATCTATCATTGTTAGCAACCCTTGTCAACACACCTACTCTGGAAGCATACCTCAAGCAAGACAATACCTGCAGATAAAAGCTGCTGTCCAACGTTGAACTGACTTTGAGTGATCCCAACATCAGCCATGAAAAAGTCTGTGAGAGCATTTCCACTAGAGCTATGTTAGTTGAGTATATAGTCGAGTGTCGGTATAAGCGTACATGTTTCCTCGATCGAGTTGAAGGGCGAAGAAGCCAAGGACTAAGAGTGGCATAATAGTGAAATCGACCCTAAAATAAGATCAAAGGTCAGCATTGGAGAGTAACTCATAGTTTCTTGATGATTTACTTACTTGCGAATGAGTTTCGCTTCCTCTTCTTCGGTCCAGTCAACCTCCATGTGCTCCAGATCACTGGAACTACCATCTTGGCTACCAACAGCTATCTCATCAAAGCTCTTCTCCATTCTGAAGACCGAGTATAAGACAAAATTCAAACTTAGATTGTTAGTTAGAGGGCAATTGCTAGAGAAGTCGAGCCAAGATCCGCGGGCGATCGCCCTCTTTATTTCTGCGACATCCCACGCGATAACCCGATCTTTCTCATCGCCGTTGAACTCCACTGTTGTCTCTTTTACCAGTAAAAACCAGTAAATGCCAATTCCTAGCAAGTAAAGATGTCTTGAGTTCGCCGAACCTGGGAGTGTGATGTGGGATAGTGGAGTTTTATGCCATCTATAGTGCCCATCACGCAATTGACCAACGAACTCATCCTTGTAACCTGTATTTCCGAAAGGCAATTTATTGATCGATATGCATAAAATACAACATTTTGCAAGATTCTGTCATATTAGAGTGCATGTATTCATCCTGTGCAATAGTCTAGATGCTCATAGACTCAGCTGTCTTTGTGCTGTTGCAGAAATTGCTTACAACTAGTCCAAATGCACGCAAGAGACACAAATATCCTGCTTCCCTACTATCATATAAACTCCGCCTAACGAGATTATGACTTCTTGACATGAATATTCCGCTGCCAAGTATCCCGGGTATAAGTGCCGGATCTGTTTGCTCAACGCCACCATGCTATCACGACATTCAACCCCCATCTCAAGTCACGGTGTGTTGCATTCCTATCGTAGTAGCGTGCGACGACATGTAGCCAGGCATGGTCATTCATGTGGGAAATGACAATGCGCAATAACCAAGTCTTCAAACGCTTTTGTTTTCGCCCCCGAACTCCTCCTTCTAGATACTAGATAGGTTACCCACTTCAACACCACTTCCCATTTCTACAACAATCCCTTAGCCTTGAGATCATCGTGCGCCTTCTTCTGTCGGTCCCATTGCTTCTTCAAACCCTTCAATTGGCTCTTGGGCACATCACTGCCATCTTTCATTTTCGTAGGCAATCCTTGCTCATCCCAAGCACTGTATCTCTCATCACCCTTAAAGAGATCCTCGGGTCTGACCTTGGCCTTCTCACGAGCTTCTTGATCGGCCTTCTCACGTGCAAGACGAGCCTCCTCCTTCTTTCGCGCCTTTTCAGCAGCCTGAGCGGCCTTCTCCTCACGCGCAGCAATCAGTTCAGCAGCAGGGATGAACTTGATCAGGGAGGCTTGGCCGTCAGGTCTGTCGTCCAAGTAAACGCCTAGGTTTGTGAGGTCCTCGTCGCGAATACGATCTGTCAAGGAAAGAATAGCCTTCTTCGTTTCGGGTGTTTGGCAAGAAACAATGCGACGCAGCTCATCTCGAAGCTTAGAGACAGCACGAAGATAAGGCAAAGCCAATTGCTCAGGGTCGCGAGAGCCACCAGAAGCGATCGACTCGAACTCAGCTGTAGGGTCTTGCTCAAGCAATGAAGAAATCTCGGCGCTCTCAAGAGACAAGCCAGAAACATCTGACTTGACCTTGGTGAAGACCTCGGCGTAGGGCTGAACGGCTGTCTTTGGCTCAACGTCTGAGGCGATGACTGTGGCCCAGCCAAGGCCTTCATAGGGCGGCGAAGCATTTGAATCGAGACCAAAGATGCCTACAATCTTGGTGATCCAGCGTGCAATAGACTCAAGAGCCACAAGATCAGCATCTTTGTTGTCTCTCAAGTGCACGTTGGCAGTGTTGACCAATTTGAGAATAACAGACATAGCCTTTGGTGTATCGATTGAGTTGACCAAAGCAGCCTCAAAGTCATTCTTGGCTTGCTCGAGTTCAGCCAAGAGACCCTCACTGGCCTTGCCATCTGCGCTCAGAGACAGAGACTTGACATCATGTGAAATGCCAGCCTCCGCCAGCAATGCCTTGACGTTGATGAAGAAGTTCTGTCATATGTCAGTCATGTTGGATCAAGGTCTGAGTCATACTCACGCTGATGGTTGACTCCCAGTTGTCAGCTTGCAATCGCATATCTGGTGAAATTTCAACACCATCATTCCATCGACCCATCAAAAACACAATTCGCATTCCTCTTGAAGAGTAGTTCGTAGCTAATGCATCCTGAATAGTTTGGAAGTTCTTGAGAGACTTGGACATCTTGGATCCAGAAATAGACAAGTGACCCATGTGGATAAAGTAGTTGACCCATGTATGCTCGCCCTTACCATGCTCGCAGAAGTAAGCCTCGCTTTGTGCCAACTCATTGTCATGATGAGGGAATGCCAGGTCGATACCTCCAGAGTGGATGTCAATTGTTGCTCCTAGAACATCACTGCACATAACCGAGCACCTTGAATTCACTTGTTAGCTCACTACTCAGTTGCCTAGGTTCATTTGAACTCACTCAATATGCCATCCAGGACGTCCATCTCCCCAAGGGCTAGGCCAGAAGGGCTCGCCAGCCTTGGACTTCTTCCACAGAGCAAAGTCGCCGGGATTCTTCTTTCCACCAAGGTTTTTTGAGAGGGAACCCTCACCTTCTTCCTGGAGAGACTTATCATTTCGGTTGTCAGGACGCAGTCGCGCATAAGTATTTCCGGCCTGCTCAAACGCGGAGATATCAAAGTAGACAGATCCCTCAGATTCGTATGCGAATCCCTTGTCGACAATTCTTTTGACGAAATCGGCAATTTGGGGCACGTATTCGGTAACTCGAGTGATAACGTCAGGTCGTAGTACGTTGAGCGCATCCATGTCGTCCATGAAGAGCTTCTCCATGCTCTGAGTCAGATCTGTGAACATGGTCTGATCCCTCGTGTCAATGGTTTCTCTGTAAAGCGAATCGAGGAAGGGTAATAGAATCTCGTCGGTGCCGGGGAAGATCTCGCCAGAAGCGATAGCTTCAGCAGCAGCAGTCATATTGCTGAGGTGCATTTTGACCTTGGCCTCATCGTCGCCAGGCTTTCCCTCACCAGAAATGGTGCCGCCCGCAAGCACGTGTCCATATCCTGCCTCTCTGCGCTGAGCATAGTTGGTCGCATCGATGTCCTCTCCGTCCTTAAGCAGCAAAGGCAGGCTGCCCTTAGCGTATGCCCGGAAAGCGGCCAGGGCCAGATCTCGAAGTTCGTCCTTTGTGTAGTTCTTGTTCTTCTCGAGCTCGAGCAATCGTTGTCGTCGTGCCTTGATGATGATCTGTAGAGGTTTAGGCAAGTCGCATAATATCTAGCGAGCTCTTCTTCATACCTTATCGTCGATGTCGGTAATATTCATGACAAATTTGACATCGAAGCCAAAGTAATGCATCAGAATGCGACGAATAATGTCTGTAGAGACATAGTTGCGAGCGTGGCCCAAGTGACTCTTGTCGTACACAGTAGGACCGCAAGCATACCAGGTAACTTTGCCCTTCTCGATAGGAACAAATGGCACTGGAGCGCCAGGCTTGAGCGAGTTATAGAGCTTTAGCGACTCCATTGTGCTCGTGTTGGAGCTGGATAGAGACGAATACAATCGATGGAGGGGTCGCAGTCGGGGCGTTGAAAACGGAGTGGGGATTTTAAATCGAATAAGACGTTGTCGAAAGAGATTCATACAGACGCCAAAAGGTAGGAAGAAGGGGAAACACGAGAAAAGGAGAGGAGAGGGAGGGTATCGTAGGAGGACAAAAGGAGGTGTATATGCAAGGCAAGGTAATGTACCTTGGAACAAGACAAATGTCTACAACGAGAGGCCTGAGTCACAGTCGAGTCAAAGGGAGAGAAAGACGCCATAGATCGCTTTTCGAGTCACCCGAGACCAACCCTGAGCTACAGGGGAGAGCTACAGGCGACCAGCACCTGGGTATCCCCGCGAGGTCTGTCCAATAGCCTGGCTCATAATCATTTCTAGTGTCACATTGAGTGCCCCTCACTAAGACTTTCAGTGGAGACAACGCTAATTGTTCAGCCTCGCGCGTATCCTGGAAATATTTTTCTGCCTCGTCTTTGCAAATCCAGTCTAATCTTTTCCCATCATATACCAACTCAATTCTTAAGACACGCCTGTGCGTGCAGTCGCATCAATGGTCCAACCATCTCCTTTCCTGGAGCCAGGAACTACAACTTCCACTGGCGACTTGGCAATTGTTCTTCTCTCCAGAGATAACCTTCAGCCTATTACACTGGAACAGTCGACTGGCGCAGTCGATGGATACCTTGAAGGTGCAACTTTAAACACGCGATTCGGATCTTTTCCTCACTCGACACTTCTTGGCATTCCTTGGGGTTCCCAAGTTCGTGCATCAAATGTCGACACTGGCTCAAGAGGGCGAAAACGCCGCCGCGAAGCGACAGATGATGACACACCGACAACGACTGGCCCAGACGATGATGTCGCAGATGTGACTTCTAAGCCTGCCAAAAAGGCTGTCGCGGCTGCAAGTGGTTTTATCCATATCCTTAGACCAACCCCCGAGCTCTGGACAAGCAGTCTGCCTCATCGAACTCAAGTCGTGTATACTCCCGATTATAGCTACATCCTTCAAAGAATAAGAGCAGTTCCCGGTACTCGAATCATTGAAGCTGGAGCCGGCAGTGGAAGCTTTACACATGCCTCTGCGCGCGCTGTGTACAATGGCTACCCCAAGGATGAGAACGATAAGAAGGGAAAGGTTTTCAGTTTTGAATACCACGAGCCCCGATATATTAAGATGCAAGAAGAAATCCACGAGCATAAACTGGATGGTGTGGTGCAATTGACACATCGCGACGTGTATGGAGAAGGATTCAATGTGGACGGGAAGTCTCCCCAAGCAACATCAGTCTTTCTTGATCTCCCTGCGCCTTGGGAAGCACTTCATCACCTTTCAAGACAGAAGCACGATAAGCTAAAGAAGGAAAGCGAGGGTACTGACACCCCTGAATGGGTGTCACCTCTGGACCCCAAACGAAGTGTCCATATTTGTACCTTCTCTCCTTGTATTGAGCAAGTCACAAGAACAATTGAGGAGCTCCGGCTTCTTGGCTGGAAGGACATTGACATGGTGGAAATCTCAGCTCGACGGATCAACACTATTCGTGAACGAGTCGGAGCAAACCTTCCTGCGGAAAGGGGCAATGTCCAAACACCAGCCAATGTGAAGGAGGCCATGCAAAGGCTCAAGGAGATTAATCGAAAGACGAAAGAATTCCACAAGGTGCATTTCAAGTCAACGAACGGTGACGGCGATTCATCAGCAATGGATGTAGATACCCCTGCCTCAAATTCGCCCAAGACCGACGCCAATGGAAAGGCTACTGAAGATAGCAAACCGTGGATGCATGGCAATCTCTACCATAGACCTGAGAACGATCTCAAGACTCACACGTCATATCTCACCTTCGCTGTTCTCCCTCGAGAGTGGACCGAGGAAGACGAAGCAGCAGCTGAGGCGAAGTGGCCATGCGGAAAAGAGGGTGGAGTGATTGGGAGCCTCAACAGGCAGGCTCGCAAGCAACAAACAAGGGAGAAGCTGGCGGCAAAGAAGAAACAGAAGCAGGAGAATGATACCCAGAAAGAGGGAGTGGTCGAGGAGACTGCAGAGAAGCAATAATAAGAGAATCGCTGATAAGCGGTTGTGAGTTCAAACATATCAATTTCTTCAAACCAGTCTGCTGCAGCCCAGTCGATGGCTGTGCCTTCAGTCAGCATTGTGATTGTTATCGTTGTGATGTTCGCTACCTCAATTACAAAGCTCCCATTCGCAAGGGCGATATTCTTACTTCATGCGTCCTTGCTGGTTCGAAAATCCGCCGCACGCGACAGGCAGCTGACAAGGCGGACTTAACTGAGGCCATCCATGCTCGACTTGCCAGATCAGGTACCTCGCAGGATTAGTCAAAGTGCATCTGTTCAATTGGCAGATGCAGTGACACCTGTCCAACGCTCATAGCTTTCACAAAACACGCCTTTACGATTCTCAGCCAACTATATGGATAATCTGCTCATCTTTTACCCAATCAGGGACTCATTCACCATACCTCGACGACCCACGGGTTCCTGTAAACACGAGAGGTCGCCTTTTGTGTGTCTCGTGCATGCAGGCTTCCTTTCGGCACCCAGCGAGAAGTGAGGCTGTCGGGTGAGGAAATGCGTTAGGATTATCTGCGAACCTCGAGTTTGCGACCCGGCGCAGCTGCCCTTTGCTTGGAGGGGTATCCCTGGATTATATCTCTTCAACGTACCCGTGTTCTCGTGCACTTATTTCCGTTCTGGAGTGCTAAGAGACCGCCGCATCACGAATATGGTGAACAAAAGACACACTGCGCATGAGCCCCAACCTTCAACTCCTGCATCGAAGGCCATTGAGTCATTGCACCCGCGATCTCGGTGGTCGGAATGGGCTCTCCACAACTCGGGACTGTACTACTATCGAGCTCGATATATCTCATTCGAGGACATCTCATCAATACCGCCAACTGGGAGAAACTCGATTGTGCCGAATGTTCAAGGCGGATACATTCATTACCAATCCATGAGTGTCAATGAAGCGACCAGTCAAGCTCCGGAGCTATCAACTTGCTCTACCGTGACAACACCAACAGCCAGTGATCCTCCGGTCTCTACACAAGACGTGTATGGCCAGCAAAATGATCAACTTGTCGTTTCAACAAAGACGACCGAGGATAGCATGTTGATGAGTGGAGCGCTGCAACCAGAAGCAGACACTACAGAAACTGTCGTAGTGATATCAAACTCCAATGCACTAAAGCGGAAATCAACTACATCGAAGAAACAGAAGGAGAAGAAGAAGCATGGAAAGAAGTTGGATGTGGATAAGAGAAAGCAAGTCAGCAATAAGGCGAAAGTGAACAAGTGGTTAGACACTCTATAATACCGTGTGGCCTTCTTATGTTATCTGGACAGCATTTCAGTTTTATGGCGTTAATTAGGGAAATAGTATGTTTCAATGACAATGTCGAATCTCAATTGTACGGATGAAGCATATAAAACTCTGAGAAGCTGTGAAATACAAGCACTGTGCTTTCCCTACTCAGCGCACGTACTGCACACAGTGTCAACCCAAATTCTTGCGGGTTCGGATCAACTCTTCTCCACCTCTCCAACGTCCCTCACCACCAAGCCTCGCCAATTTTCACGATATACCAAGCTCCAGCTCAGCCTCGGCCTTGTGTACACGCGACAACACGAAAATTACACCCAACCGCAACTATGACTTCTACAATCGGTATTCCCATTAAGCTGCTGAATGAGGCGCAGGTCCGTATCCCTTTATGGGGCACTCCTGATTGAGCTATAAAGCTAACTTAACCTTGTAGGGTCATATTGTGACGCTCGAGATCACTTCCGGCCAGACTTACCGTGGCAAGCTTCTCGATGGTACGCCTCCTCTCTCGCTATCCTTTCTTTGCAACTGTCTTTTGCTTGGATTTCTGCTGACAAATCACAGCTGAGGATAACATGAACGTTCAACTGAAGGACATCACCGTCACCGCTCGCGACGGCCGCGTTTCCCATCTCGACCAAGTTTACATCCGTGGCTCACACGTGCGCTTCTTCATCGTTCCCGACATGCTTCGCAACGCTCCTATGTTCCGCAGCCGTAACGTACGTGGCCGTGGTGTCGGTCTTGCCAGAGGTCGCGCGACGGTCAGCCGAGCGCGCGCAGGCGGACGAGGAGGACGATAAACAAGACATAATAGAAATATGCGAGTTTTTGGCGTTCGGGCTTGGATTTTTACAATGGGCATGCCTCGATTTTGGGAAAATGAGTGGAACAGGCTTAGGTTGATACCAGTCTAGAAGGGGGATATGCCTTGTGAGGCTTGCAAGACCTCACAGTAGAGGGTGGTTTTTTGAGATTGACTAGACTACAAAAATGAAGGCGTCTCTTACGCCTGGTATCTCGTCACCTTCTAAGTCCAATGCTTTTCAGTCCATATTGTACAGGTTCCCCTTTTATTTCATTCGTCCAAGAGCTTCCTGGGCCTTGGCCACCAGCTCGCGAATCTCGTTAATCTCATCACCTTTTTGGTACACAACTGGCTTTTCTTGTTGCTTCTCGTGGCTGAGAACCTCTGCAACACTGTCCTCGACGCCTCGGAGAGCCTTACGGCCTTCTTCTCGCACTTCGCCCTCCCAGAATGCTCGCGCTGCCTCCCACTTCTTCTGTAACCGGCTGCAACTCCAGACTATACCTAGTGCTGCTACAGCACCGGCTTCGTAGACTGTCGAGGAGAAGGAGGAGACGTAGAGGAGGGCGGCGAGGGATGTTGTAAGTCCAGAAGTCCCTAACGACTGCACAACCAAGCGTTGTGCGAGAGCTTGTAGCGCAGGGACAGTCTCGTTTTGGAGATACCTTCGGGTGAAGGCAATATGACCAGGCCATTTGGGTAGTGCTGATCGATTGTTCACTGGTGCCAATGGTTCCAACTCTCCTGGGCCAAGTCGCTTCAGCTCAAGATTTGTGTCGCTATCGTTCACAGAGTGTGGTTGAGGATAGTTTTGGTCCGCATTCGCAGCTTGCGCGATCTTCCCGGTTAGATAAACAAGCTCTCGCTCTGCTGTTGGTAGGAACCGCTGGTTGAGCATATCATTTGTGAGCATGGCAACATCATCGACCCTCCAGAATAGTTGCCACCATCCTAGCTTTCGCCATCTTCGGCCTGTGAACGCCAAGTCAAGCTCGTCTTGTAACTCTGCATGAGCTTGCTGTGACCATGCACCAGCTGCTTGAATCAGTACAGGGGAGAAGTCTGGCTCCTGAACTTTGAGAGTGGGAGCAGCCTGGTAATTCTCCCTGATCTCACGACAATTTTCCTCCTCACATCGCGCCAAAATGTTGTTCAACAAAGAAGTAATGAGCCCTCGCACTGCGGGTTTCGTGGTGCCATCGTGGGAACTGATTCCTGACTTAAGCCATGTTGTTAAGGCAGGGAAGTTACTGTCGAACCAAAGCCGCTCATACTCAATGGCATTGCTGGAACTTTGACGAAAGAGTGAAACTCCTCTCTCGGCAAGTGATGTATCAACAAGCGCAAAGGGTGCATCAAGTTGCTTTGAGTCAACACCTCTCAAATTAACCACTTTTAGCACAGACTCCTCTTCCTTGCCAACCGGCACCGATGTGACATTGACAGCTCCTTCAAACCCATTACCGACAAGAATTGCCCTATGCACAGGTGTAGTGACTGGTGTTACTCGATCTTCAGCCGATGGAATGCCGACCTTGGGTACCAGCACAGCTTCTTCGACCTCGATAGCCCGTGTTTGCTCATCTCTGGCGAACTCGGGAAGATGCGTCTCCATGAACAGTAGCTCCAAGTTGAGGTTATTCCATTCCGCCGAGGATACGTTGACCTCACTCAAAAGACTCGTTCTGGCGACTGTTAAAGTACTCTGCTGCTCTGCAGTGGACCGGATTCGAACAACGAGGGGGTTCTTTGGATCATGATCCTTCAATTGGCGCTCCCATTCTTGCTCATCCTGCAGCGGATCCGTTACCAAAACCCTCAGAACATTTTTCGCAGTCTGTCCCGCTTTCGAGCCAGGTGCCAGTCCCAATATCGCAACCCTCACAGCTTCCTGACCAGGTATTTGCCGCAGTCCCTGCAGTGCCAATTGCAATCTTGAAAGATTCACTAAAGACGGTGCGAGTTTCTGAATATCGAGGAGATGTTGTTCAAGCTCGGCACGAGGATTCGTCGACACAGTGTAGAAACGGTTTCCGAGGATAGCGCGACGAGGTCGTATTCGCGGCCGTGATGTAATGCAGCAAAATGGACATATCGAGACACCGTGAGGCTTCGATCTCGGTATCAAAACCCCGAGTTTGTCTGCACGAGGCAGACGGGCTCTCGGTGAAGCCATTTCCTTTGAGAAATGATTGGCGATGCGAGGTTCTACCTCATGCTACAAGTTGCACTATGGGTTTGAAGATGGAGCTACCAAAGCAGGGAAGCTCCGTTGGCGGCAAAGGGTCGGCAAATCACGGAAAAGTTGTCACAGGTATCTTGACTCAAAGACCTACCAACGAGCAACAACCTTACAACCTAGGAAGGCCACTGCCGATCACTTATTCTTTTGATTGTTTATGGCGGCTAACCAGACATAGCAGGATATGGATTGCCTTCAATTGTAGCGATAACAACTGTGCTCTGGCACGGAGTTCGTGACTGAGGTTCTTGTCCAACCATAGGTGATACCAGACAGGTGACTAGAGCCAGATTTCATATCCTTTTCTATATACCTAGATTAAATTTCAAGACTTCAAGCGAAATACTTTCTAACAATGCTTTATCTCTTCGATATAGACAAGGTGATAATGCTATCTTGTAGATAGTTACTCAAGTACATCACAAGCATAGGTGCGGAGTAGTGGTTATTCCGCATATCATGGCCCACTAAAAAGATAATCGCGGGGTGCCCCACCCTACGAGATGCTTCAGTACACCACCAGAAAAAAAAAGAGGAAAATCCTGCCGTCGTACTCACAGTCAAGAGCACAATGCCGAAATCGTCAGATACCAGGCGCGGTGGTGCCCGCAAGGGACCATACGATAAGCCTGAACGCAAGAACATTTTCAAATATAATACGAATATTGGCCAGCACATTCTGAAGAACCCTGGCATCGCCGATATGATTGTCGCAAAGGCAAACCTCAAACCCACCGACACCGTCCTCGAAATCGGTCCTGGAACCGGCGTCCTCACCACACGCATTCTAGAACAAGCCAAAGCGGTCAAGGCTGTGGAGCTCGATATACGCATGGGAGCCGAGTTAACAAAAAGAGTACAAGGCAAGCCCGAGCAGCAAAAGTTGGAAATTATCATGGGCGATTTCGCCAAATTGGATCTCCCGGAAGCACTCCCACCGTTCGACGTTTGCATTAGCAACACCCCGTACCAGATTTCGTCCATCATCATCTCCAAGCTCATTTCTCTTCCTCGGCCTCCTCGCGTCAGCATTCTTATGGTCCAGCGAGAATTTGGACTACGTTTATGCGCTCGACCTGGCGATTCTTTATACTCTCGCCTTTCCGTCAACACACAATTCACCTCCAAAGTCGCCCTGATCGCCAAGGTCGGCAAGAACAACTTCTCGCCGCCACCCGAAGTCGAATCCGTTGTCGTGAGACTTGAGCCACGACCAGAAGTCCCTGCCGCCAACATACAGGAGCTGGACGGCATGCTACGTATCTGTTTCTCGAGAAAGAACAAGACTCTACGAGCGAGCTTCATTGATTCAGAGGAGCTCTGCCAACGAAACTGGATCACTTGGGCGGCTATGGATCCCGAAAAGGTCAGCGAGCAAGATTTGCAGTTCTTCCGTGACAGCGAAGATACCATAGACGCTCACCAGTCTGTGTGCGGAATTCCCGTTAGCAAGGCCACTCTTAAGAGCTTCATTCGGAACAAGATTGAGCATGTCCTTGAGAAGACTGAACTCTCTGAAGCACGATCAGCCAAGTGTGACGAAAACGACTTCTTACGACTTCTTTTAGCGTTCCGCGAGAACAACATTTATTTCACATAATGTCAAACACAACGATCGCAAAACATACTTTATCCAACCATATCTTCAACCCAGTCTGACCAGTTAAGACTTCTATCATCAGCACCACTCTCAGCTCGTTAAGGAGATTCGACATCAGCGACACGAATTCGCTTGAGAACGAGATCCTCGCTAGGAGTACAGTCGCTTTATAGATGATAGAGAAGGAGAGTGAGGAGGACGATGTCCCCAGCCCAACCTGCGCCAAGCCAACTCTCCAGTTCATCCGAGAGCTGCTATTACCGCACATTATACCCCGATAATGGAGATTATCATATCATGACTGCATTGTAAGAGGAACAAAATAGTAGTCTAGTACAGCTTAGGAGATTCAGGGCTGTCGTCCGGAAAAACTCCTCAGAGCCGCGTAGCTTGGCATGAATGCAACACCCTGGTTCATCCTAAATCGCCCGATAATTGTAAACTGATGTCATGCCGCACATGAAAGAGCTGCATGGAATAATCCCTGGCTTTGATCGCTGGCTTTCTTGCTGCATAAGGCGACCCGAAAATTCTCTTGCTTGGCTTTTCTTCTAGAAGATGCAATATGATTGGTTGCAGTAATAATCTGAGGCGAACAGGCTTCACAGTTCTGCCTTTTTATTGCATATATTTTGGGTCGTGATACTGAATCCTCCTGCAGCGTTCGACTCATGTCTTGCCTTATTCTGCGCGGTTTATGAAAGCTTATTTCCTCTGCTTGAGGCGGTTATTGTAATCATCTTGTTCGAAGCAAAATATAAGTAACTTGGGTCCAAGCAAACTTTTATACTTTCAACTTGTATGTCGAGTGCATCTCTTGCCCTGCCGCTATAAACGCCTTGTTGGTTCATTTAGGCATCATCTGATTCCATTATCATCTGATTAGTCTCAGCCTTAGAGTGCATTCACGTTTCAAAAAGCCTTCTCCAACTCAATCATGGCTGCAGTCATGGAACCCAACCCACCTCCTCCATTCAACTCTCACAGCCAAATGCCGGACATTAAAGACGCAATAAAAGCAGCCTCTCCAAGGACAGCAGAGTTATTGGGCTTGCTAGAACAAACGAAACATATTCGCACTGATCTTGCTCTACAACAAAAGATCGTTTCAGACCTTGAGTCACAATTATCAGAATCTAACCGAGAACTCGATGGATTAGATCGCAAGCGTTTAGCTGACCTTGAGTCGCATAAGAAATACCGCGATGGCCATGTAATGAAGTTTCTTTACAAAGCCAGCGGTAAAGAGAATTCGTTTACAGGTCAGGCTGAGAGGGAGGAGCAAAATTATCACAACACACTTCAACAGGCGCATCTGGCATCAGAGCACAATTCGAGTGTCAAGGCTAAACTGGGAGAAGAACTTCGGAAAAAGAACGATCTCGACCAGAGCATGCAGGGTTACCTCGATCTTCAGAAACAGCTCGACGATATCTATGATGATATCTTTTCAGGTCCAACACCAGAATTCCCCGAAGAGGACACAAAGGAACAGCAGAGTAATAATGCGCTGTCTGCTTATGTCGCTACAAAGACAGCCTTAGAACTACATCAAAAAGCACTAGATCTGCTCGAGCAAGCGACAGCGACAATGACAGCTGGACTGCAACAGGTCGACAAGGCTCTACAATCCGGAGACATGAATCATCTCCGAGCTCTGAATAAGGGCAGAGAGCTTGTTCAACGGAGCAAGATAACGGTTGATCAGCTAGTACAGCTTGGTGCGGATGTGATTGAGCTGCCACCCGAGGCCAATCCCCGCACTATGGAGGTCACATCTAACCTGGGCGATGTCTGGGGAAAGGTAGATATCACTGGCGGGAGACAAGAGGTAGCGCGATGCACAGCGGCTCTGAACAACTGTTTGAGTCAGGCTAAGGAGAGGAAGTATTACTTAAGTAAAGAGCTCAAGAGGAAGGGCGAAGAGATGGATAAGGCCCGGACGGAGTTACAGAAGATTAGAAAGGGTATCTTCGAGGAGGTTATGGGTGATGATTTGGTCAAAGGGTCATAGACTGGCGTAGCATTCGGGATAGATATAGGGAAGATTAGACTCAACTCGGATCTCGGTTGATAGAGGGTCTTTAACCCACAGTTAGAAAGCATTGTTCAGCATCCTTCAAGTTGAGGTTGTCATCTAAAGGAATGCTTGTGATTCGTCCTTTCGGCAACGGTCGCTTAAGTAGCCCAGCCTTTGACAGCTATGGGTCTAATGTCAATGACACAATGCCAAGAATTGACAACGGTTGATTAATTTCTTAGTGTCTGTGCAGAAGACTACTAGGCTTTTCATGTGAAGCTCCCTTGAGGTTCGACAAATCTGGAGGACCCTTCAACATTGCAAGATGCTTGATAATCTTGATGGAATATTTCATCTAAGAAGGCCGGAGACTTTGTATCTCTCCTTTAAATAACCCAAAAGTCTGAGTAAATTACTGTAACAGGTGACAGTTTACTTATAAAATGTCATCTCGTTTCTCTCAAGTGGCTTTCCCTCTGAATGTCACTGTCCAAGACATGCGTCTTTCATTCCCACAGCATTAGTCTTCTAGACATATCCCCTTTCTCAAAAAGGAAACCAAATCGTCAGGGACCGTTTTTCGCCAAATGTAAACGATTATTGAGACCCTTGGGGACTTTGACGGGACATGGCTCAGGGTCACCATTTCCATTCTGGGGAATAGCTTCAGAATGATGATTCATGACTTTGCGCCAGGACCAGGGGTTTGGCGCTCGGCTCTCCATACACTAAAGAAGCTTATATCAAAGCTGAATGTGAAGGGTCCTGCCGTAGGATTTAAAGATCCAACGTCAACCGCTGAAGAATGTTTGTGTTACATCTGAATATTTCGTGATTATCAAGTATTAGCTTTGACTTTTCACTCGTCTTCATCATGAGCAGCTCTGGTATGTTCACAATTGCACTGGGCATAAGATACCTAAATATTGACAAGACTCAGGAGAACGCCCAATTGATGGCTACGTCGACCCAAACTTTCCCAACCCTGACGGCAAATGGGATACGCCTGTAATTATTTACGGTTACACGCCCGCATTCTCTCTCGCCGTTTTCGCTGCAGCCTGGTTCGCCCTCTTCCTCGTCGTCCACTTGGTTCAGACAATCCGCTTTCGTAGCTGGTACTTTATTACATTCCCAATCGGTCTTCTCTTTGAGATCGTGGGCTATGTTGCTCGCTCGCTCTCAGCCAAGAAGGATCCGTACCACCTGCTGTACTTTATCCTCAACTACTTCTTCATCGTCACGGCGCCTGTGTTCCTTGCCGCGGGCGTGTACACTATCCTCTCCGCACTGATTCCCCGACTCGGAAGACGATATTCATTCTTGCCACCAAAGTTTATTCTTTGGTTCTTTATCACTTCCGATGTTATTGCTACAGTTGTGCAGATCACCGGTGCTGCTCTGATTGGTGTAAGACAGTCGAACCGTGATGATCCAACGGACGCCAACAACATTCTTCTCGGAGGTTTGGCATACCAGGTTTTCTCTCTCGGTGTGTTCGTTATCCTCACGGCTTCATTCCTTTTCCGTGCTCGAAGGGAGGTTACTTCACGCGGCAAGAAGCTCAGCTTGTTCTGCGTTGCTTTCGGAGTGGCTACTATCATGATTTATCTTCGAACCTGCTTCCGTCTGGCAGAGACAGCCGAAGGCCTTGGGGGACATTTGTATTCAAACGAGATCTTCTTTGCTTGTCTGGAGTTTGCTCCTGTGGCATTGGCTGTCTTACTCTTTGCTATCTGGCATCCCGGAAGGTGTGTCGGCAAGAAGGTTAGGGTGCAGGATTTGGAAAAGGAACAGGCTCGAGTTCAGGACTTTTAATTTGAGAAAAGAGATACCCATTGTCAGTTAATTCATAGCAGTAATCTTATATCAAGTTTGTTGGATAGAAACATGATCTTCAGCTAGGTTGACAGGGAGGGACTAGGCCCTGTAGCTGCCAAGCTTAGTGGCTGTCTACCCGCTGGAACCGAAACCTTCAGCGGTGGGGCTCCACCCAAGCTCCGGGCCTGCTTACAACTTCAACAAGCTCCAAGAATGCCAGCTCATCCTCATCATCAACAACCTCACAAACAGCACGATGCCCCCTCTTCCCCCTTCCGCCAACCCTTTACCGCGGCTGATCACATATTACCAAACTCATCATGACTCCTCAGGAAATCTCATCTCTCCCCTCTCTCTCATCACACAACCCGGTATCGCCATAACCCACGTCATTGTCGCCGCCATTCACATCAACGATGATCCTCAAAAGATTACACTCAATGATTACCACCCGTCTCACCCCATTTTCCAGACTATGTGGGCTGAGCTACGTGTACTGCAAGCCTCAGGTGTGAAGGTGATGGGCATGCTAGGTGGTGCTTGTAAGGGCAGCTATGCACGCCTGGATGCCGACCAAGAGACGTTTGATCGGTACTACGGCCCCGTGAAAGACATGATTCAAGAGCGTGGGCTGGACGGCCTGGATCTGGATGTCGAAGAGGAAATGACTCTGGGAGGAATTGTGCGGTTGATAGACCGTCTACGCAGCGACTTTGGGCCAACTTTCATCATCACCCTTGCACCAGTCGCCATGTCTCTTCTTGACTTCACCAAGAATCTCAGCGGCTTTGACTACGAGGCTCTCGAAGTGATGCGCGGTCGTGATATCGCCTGGTACAACACACAATTTTACTGCGGCTGGGGAGATTGCAGTA
This sequence comes from Fusarium acutatum, assembly GCA_012932015.1. Lineage (NCBI taxonomy): Eukaryota > Fungi > Ascomycota > Sordariomycetes > Hypocreales > Nectriaceae > Fusarium > Fusarium acutatum. Next base: position 131,828 of record JAADJF010000054.1, read on the forward strand.
ATCCCCTTATGTACGATCTCATGGTCCGCAAGGGCTGGCCACCCGAGAAGATCGTCATCGGACTTGTCACCAATCCGGAGAATGGAAGCGGCTATGTGCCAATGAACCCTCTCAATATGGTGCTCACAACGCTGAGGGGCCGATATGGGTCGTTTGGAGGAATCATGGGCTGGGAGTACTTCAACAGTTTGCCTGGAGGAAAAGAACGGCCGTGGGAATGGGCCAGGGAGATGACCAAGTTGTTGAGAGGGCATTTGCTATCGGCGCCTGCACAGGCTACACAACCAGTACAACCGGCAGCGGTAGAAAGTGGCTCGAAAGCAAAGAACGAAGACGCTGATCCAGATGGACCTGGTGGACAAGATGCACCAGTGCCAAGACAGTTTGACTACTACTCGGATGGACTTGATGATTAGACATAGAAAGTAATGTCACAGGGACAGATGACTTTCAAATTGCGGGCTATAGCGACTATGTGACCCTTCGTTAATTCATTCAATGAAACGAATAGACCTATGTTATAGAGGCAGTCCGCTTGTGAACAAGGTCTTAATATCGCTTATACAAAGGATGGTACTACTCTTTTTTTTTTACAAGTTCCTTCAATCTCAGCACGATTTGTTTCATACGATTCAGGGCAAGATATATTTATGTCAACTACATAGAAGGTATGATTGCTTACCCAATCCCTGTTCTGGGTATTTGATCTCTTCGGCTTTAAGGCTGGCGCAATGCCTGTCACCAAATGCGGCTAAACACATTCAACAGCTCACATCTTAACACTGACAACAAAGCCGTGAGGCTTTGGGAGATGAGTCGTCAGCTTGCAACTTCCTGCCAAAATGAGGGTCGGGTTGAGATCTGATGCTCAGTTGCTAGCTCAGGTCCAGCCATTTCGCCTCACTGCTGATGCCAACATAATAGCGCTCATCGTCAACACTCAACGTCTCCGAAGCATCCTCGTGGCAGCATCACGATTTATTCACGACGATGGTGCGGCCTTTCACGTCCCCGTTCTTGGCCCCAGCTATACCAGAATGCTTCCATTCGATGCCGCCGCGGGCAAGGAAGCAGTCTTTACAATCGACAGGTCTCTCTTCCATCTAAACATTAAAATCTTTAGTCCTCATCTTGGTACAATCGAAGAGCTCGGTGAGAGCTGGTCTAATATTACTCCAGGGAAGTTTAACGATACAATGAAGATGCTTCTTCACTGCGGCACAACCTACATACCTACGGGCTAACCAATAGTTGAAGCCTTCTGGCGGACTCTTATTATGGACTGCGACTTATCTCAGAGGCCTGCACCATCATATCTCGCCAAGTCCTTCTCTAAGTGGATGCTTCTTATCACTATCAAGGCCCTGATCACCTATCAACACAAGAGCCCATCTATATACGATCAATTCGATGCCTTAGAGCCTCTTTGGACTCTGGCTAACACTGGAGACTCTACCAATACCCTCCCCAAATCTGATGATATTATCCCGTTGTTGTTTGAACTTGGCTTACACCACGACCCTAGTGTTCGAGTTGACACTGAATCCGAGAAGGTTGTCAAGTTCGCCTCTTGGGGCAAGACATCCGCTCTTTTCGAAGCCTTATTACGTGTCAATCTTGCTGCAAGAAGACGTATTGCGAGAACCATTCGAGGCTACTTATGTCTAGTTCCGCTTCAGGCCAAGACGGGAGATGAAATCATGATCGTTGCTGGCTGTGCAGCCCCATTGGTCCTTAGAAGATCGGTTTCTTCAGAGAGCCTCTTTCAGCTTGTCGGCGATGCTTACGCTCACGGTGCTATGTTTGGAGAGCACACCACTGGCGAGTCCTCCTGGAGAGATGTTCATCTAGTTTGAAAGTGGCATCATTCGGTTCGTCACGTATGACTTAAAAAAAGTTCAGTTGTGTTTGTAGTGAATGATATAACTATGGTCCATCATAGAGAAGAGTAAAGTCGTTGATATACATATTGAGAAGCGAAGGAATTAATACCATATGAGCCACCAAAATTGATTATCCCCTTTCCCATTTCTCATAAGCCACATGACCACCACACGCCGTAAAACTCACTTCACACAGAACAGATGAAATATACTGCCCTCCCATTTTACCAGCATGCCATCCACGGACTGCACTGGGCCTGAATGTTGTAGCTGTTGTAGAGAGGGTAAGTTCCCTTGACAGCTTCCAGAACCGGATCAAAGAACTCCTTGTTGAATCGCTCAGATTGGCAAGACGAGCAGGGACCAGTGAGGAAATTGTCATATGTAGTGTTGTATGCGAGGTAGCCGATGGTTTTCTGATGAGAAACATCAATGACCTGCAGACTGAAAGACTCAGGCATGACCACCCAATGATCCGCCGTGGAGTTGCGCTTTCCTGGTACGGCTGGGTTCTGGTTAAAGAATGTGCTGTTCATGCCAAGGTCATGGAGAGCTTTGATCATGATAAGCGTCAGATGAGAGTCAGAATCAATTTGGATGCCAGTACAGTCGATGTTAATGGTGTACCCGTCCCCTTTCACGGGTTCACCCACGCACTTTCCAGTGTTCCGATCCCAGGAAAACTTCTCGATAAAGGCTTGCCAAGTGTTGGGCCAATTGATGAAACGAGGGCTGAGGAGAATAGACACAAATAGCTTGCCAGCATTGGAGTCAGCTGGAGGGTTTGGCTCACCACCTGTGGGAGTAGGTGTTGCTGGCGGCTGCGAGACAAATGTAGTCGTGGCAGGCGGGGCAGAAGATGTTTCCAAGGTAGAAGTGGGATTTTCCATGCCACTGGGGCGAGGAGGGGCGCGGTTATCACGGTTGCAGACAAAGGCAGTCAAGCAGACCGCATCAGCGTTGACAGTCGTGTTGATTGCTGCACTGACAGGGCGACCACGGTAGGCATAGCAGGTAAGTTCTTGACCGCCTTCCTTGGTGGTGACGGCAGACCCAGCTGGTTGACCGTCAGCGATTCTTGGGTTGATGTAAGCTGTCCAGATGACACCATTAGACAGCTTGACGGTGGTTCCCTTGGGATTCCAGGGGTAGGTTCCATCTGCGTAAGGAACTTCAACCTCCAGATCAGGTGGAGGGGGAAACTTGGAGACATCGTCAGGCCACTGAATGTCCTGGTACCAGTTCACCTGGCGAGAAGTAGACCATCCAGGGTGGGCTTTGTTGTCGCCAATGCCACAATCGGCAAGAATCAGGTCCTCATTGGGGTGACGAATTTGGGCTTGGGCAGTTACCAGAAGGGCACCAACAGCCGCCAACTTGACGGCGACCATGGTTTGAATGAAGAGTTTGCTTCAGGAATTTAGTCCCGGGTGTTGGTTGCAGGCTTTTGAGATTGATTGAGTGAGTTGAGGCAACAGATTGAAGGATTTGTGAGAACTGAGGAGATGCATATGTGTATGAAGGAAGATGAAAAGGAGAAGAGAAGAGAACAGACGGGGAAGAATCTTAAAAAGACTGGCATTCTGTTATGGGGAAGAACTTTGACTGAGTTCCTTCTTCCTCAGCTACAGTCGCTTCATTCTGAGGACCTTGTTGGGGACTTCTGAGGTCATTGTCTTGCGTCTTGGGCAGGAGCCTGTCCATCACGAACGGGCGATTTGGACTGGGGAGGAAAGAACACAGATGCAGACGACGCGGACAATACTCGTTGCCTGCCTCCAGAATTTATATTTTGGTATGACCACATGATGTCTCGCGTCATGTGAAGGTTGTTGGGGTTCGACGTGTGAGTCGATATCTCATAGTGGAAAGAGAGATCATCGATGGTGATCGAAGAAAGAGGACCGCGATGGCCTCACTAAGTTGTGTCTCTGTGTATCTGAGCAGAGTAGCATTACACAAAGATTCGAAATCCAGAGCTTAGCCTTACTATTTGCATGAATAGAATTGAGTTCTGGTAAATATCTCTAAGGTGATATCGCATTTTCCGCAAGGGTAATCCGAAGATGAACTCTTATTTGAAGCATACCATGTGATTCACAACAAGAGCCATTGTTGTATGACTCTTTTCATGGAAAGCCCCGATGGTATTTCCCGTAGTATATCAATACCATTAACTATTGAACCGCACAAAAGAACGGATCGACGAATGTAAAGCAACAATTGACGAATTTATTGCTTTCTTGGCAAGCTGTCTACCCTGAACGTAGCCGGAGGGCGGACCAAATCAAGCCGTCAGCAGCTCCACATAGAATTCAACGACGGCTGTCGAAACTCTCCATTTACTCAACGCTCCAACAAAGCGCCTCACCTAAGCTTGAATATCCAATCCAGTATGCGTCGCAACTTCAGATCTTTCAATTGTCGTCCTAGCCTCCGTGCTCGCGCTCCCCCGCGCATCAACACCTCATATCCTCGCGCTGAGTCAACCCAAGCTTCCCGCATCGACCGCATCACATCTAAGCTTCCTCGACGTTTACAAAGATACACTAGCGGTTTACGCAACGCTCCAGTCTCGCACATTGTTTCATTCTTGATCCTTCACGAGATCACAGCAATTGTGCCCGTGCTTGGGCTATTTGGCCTCTTTCATTACACAAATTATGTGCCAGTGGAATACGTAACGGGCCATTTTGGAAGCTATGTCGAAGATGGAGTTGGCCGCTTTGAGAGGTACTTCACACGCAAGGGGTGGTTTGGTTTCGGTCAGAACGAAGAAGGTGAGGCCTCAAATGCGGCTACAACACATCCGGACTCCAAATCCGAGGATGCTGTGGAGCGCTGGCATCGTGGAGATGGGCGGTACAAGGTGGTAATTGAAGTTGCTCTCGCGTACGCAATCACTAAGGCTTTACTGCCGGTTCGTATCATCGGCAGTGTATGGGCTACGCCATGGTTTGCTGGGGTACTCATGAGAGCCAAAGGAATATTCACAAGCAAACCTTAAGTCACTTTGAAATCGAGCACGAAGGTTTTGAGAAGATTTTCTGTCTTGATTTTTGTTATACCCACAGAGATGAAGTCATCCCACTTGTATGTGCTTTTTCCATTCCGTCATTCAGGGCGTTACAACATCGACAATTTAAGCCTTCTCGTAGACCCAGTTGAACTGGGCGGACTTCCAGGAGACGACCTCACCCTCCTTGAACCAGAGAGCAATCTCCTTCTGGGCGTTCTCGACGGAGTCGGAGCCGTGGCAGACGTTGCGGCCGACATCGATGGCGTAGTCACCACGGATGGTACCGGGGGAAGAGGCAAGGGGGTTGGTGGCACCGAGGATGGCTGAATGTGCAATTAGAAAATGGTGAGCAATATTCAATGACTGGAAACTTACCACGGCCAGTCTTGACAGCATCACGGCCCTCCCAGACCATGGCGCAGATGGGGCCAGAGTTCATGTCTACATAAAATTAGATTTGGTTGTATCAATTGGATTCGGGAGCCATACACTCAATCAGACCAGGGAAGAAAGGCTTGCCAGCGAGATCGGCATCTATAACGATGTTAGGACGAATTGATATATCGAACGACTGTTGGGAATGACGCACAGTGCTTCTCGAGGTGCTCCTTGCCGGGGGTGACGAGCTTGATGGCAGCAAGCTTGAAGCTGTAAAAAGTAAATAGCTATAGCAACAACGGCATACAAAACTACTCACCCTCGGTTCTCGAATCGAGAGATGATGGGACCAACGAGGCCACGCTATGGGAGCCTTGTTAGCTCTTATCAAATCAATTGTATAACCGTCGACGTTTGTTTACCTGGACACCGTCGGGCTTGATAGCGATGAAGCTGCAATAAAGTTAGCAAAACATTCAAACAGGGAGCATCAACCATGATGGGGTGAAGCTGATGGCGGGGTAGCTTACGTCTGCTCGGAGGAGGACATTTTGGCGATATTCTTGTCTGGTATGACTTGAGATGTAGGAACAGAGTAAGAAGTCGAGGTAGAGGAGGGATTGACTGGAGGGGAAAGGCTTGAAGAAGGCGGTGAAAAGAGGATATAAAGGGCGAGGAGGGCGAAGAGAAGAGCAAAAAATCGCGGGGCCAGATTTTCCGCACTTCTCCGTCCCTGCTGCTGCTTCCAATTCTTGCCGCTGGCGGCGGGGTCTTCTCGTTGGCGGGGCTCCTCTGCAGCCATGATGAGCTGGCGTTGAGGGGTCTTGGGTGCGAGATCTGGAGAATTCACACGGACACGTGATTTAACTTGTTGTCGAGGACAGATATAAAGTACTGAACAAGAGAACAGGAGTAAGGAGAGAATTAGAGGAAAAGACAAATAAACGATGCTATGAGGGTTAGCATAGTTCAAATTAAGACAAGATTCATAAAAAAGGAACTTGAAGAGTAGCGAAACTTCTCTACCTACAAAACTCAAAGCGTGTAAACGGACTGTACCTGCATCAAAAAGAGCTTCTTACAGTGCATCCAACGCAAAAGCTGAGCTCAGAAATCGAGAACTGAAATGTTTGGTTAACGGGTCTAATCTTTTATCGAAGCTGCCCCGCCATTTTGGTATCCACTCCCCTGCGTCTGAAACCAACCCCAATCCGGATTGGAGTTTCACAGGGGGAGCTTAGGGACAGCTTGACTTGACTTCGACATCATCAAAGCTGAGGTTATCCCAGCATAAACAACAATAACATTCTCTTAAACCAGCGACTGGACAGAGGATATAGGCCAGGGGACCATATCTGATGTCTACGTGTTTTCTCATTTTAATTGACCATTTTCTCGTTCATTCGTTTCTTCATACTTGAGCTCTGGTTCCTGACCGTCTCAACATCATGAAGTCGAATACGGCGTCGTCCTTTCGCTGGACGGCGCTATTGCTGCTACTAGGCACCTTTACGTGCTTTTTCCAGTCAGCTAGTAAGTTTCAATGAGTGTGCTGACGAAAGGCTCTGCTTACAGTCTTCCCAGTTGCTGTGAAAGACAAGGACTTCAAGAAATGCGACCAATCCGGCTTCTGCAAACGAAATCGCGCCTATGCCGACAACGCTGTTGCCCAAGGTTCGAACTGGAAAGCCCCGTATGAGATCTCGGCCGATTCTACAGTTTTTGAGGATGGAAAATTGCAGGCCTTGGTTGTCAAGACCATCAATAGCCATGGAGAGACCGTCCGTCTACCCCTTACAATTTCATTCCTCAAGTCTGGTGCCGCCCGAGTCACAGTGGACGAAGAGAAGCGACGCAACAAGGATGTGGTTTTGCGAGACGATAGCCCTGTCCGAAAGGAAAGATACAACGAGGCAGACGATTGGGTTCTTGTTGGTGGTTTGGACCTTGACAAGGAGGCGCAACTTGCTTTCCAAGATAAGTCTCAGATCAACATCAAGTACGGACCCGAGGCCAAGCAGGAAGCCATCATCAAGTTTTCGCCTTTCGAAATCGACTTCCGACGTGATGGTAACTCGCACGTCAAGTTTAACGACCGCGGTTTGCTCAATATGGAGCACTGGAGGCCCAAGATTGAGAACAAGGAAGGCGAGGAAGCCGCTGAAGATGAGAGTACATGGTGGGACGAATCTTTCGGTGGAAATACCGACACCAAACCCCGAGGACCCGAAAGCGTTGCTTTGGACATCACTTTCCATGGGTACGAGCATGTGTTTGGCATTCCGGAACACACTGGTCCTCTATCACTGAAGCAAACGCGTGGCGGAGACGGCAACTATGATGAGCCTTATCGTATGTACAACGCCGACGTTTTTGAGTACATTCTCGATAGCCCAATGACGCTTTACGGCTCCATTCCCTTCATGCAGGCGCACCGCAAAGGTTCGTCAGTTGGCGTTTTTTGGTTCAACGTCGCCGAGACTTGGGTCGATATTACCAAGGCCAAGAACCAAATGAACCCGTTAAGCCTTGGAGTTGGTGGTAAGACTAGCACTCATACTCATTGGATCTCTGAGTCTGGTCTTCTGGATGTCTTTGTTCTTCTTGGTCCTACCCCCCAGGACCTCACCAAGACTTATGGCGAGTTGACTGGCTATACCGCTATGCCTCAAGAATTTGCAATTGCCTACCACCAATGCCGATGGAACTACATCTCCAGCGACGATGTTCGAAACGTTGATCGCAACATGGACAAGCACAAGATTCCATACGACGTCATCTGGCTCGACCTTGAGTATACAGACGATCGCAAGTATTTTACCTGGGAGCCTCACTCGTTCCCTGATCCCATTGACATGGGTGAGCACCTCGACGCTCATGGTCGTCAACTGGTTGTTCTACTTGATCCTCATATCAAGAAAACCGACAACTATGCTGCTTCCGAAGAGTTGGTCGCTCAAGACCTTGGTGTTCATGACAAGGAGCAGAAGCTCTATGAAGGATGGTGCTGGCCTGGAGCGTCCAACTGGATCGACTGCTTCAACCCTAAGGCTATCGAATGGTGGAAGACTATGCTCAAGTTTGACAAGTTCAAGGGAACCATGTCCAACACTTGGATGTGGAACGATATGAGCGAGCCCTCAGTATTCAACGGGCCCGAGGTGACTATGCCCAAGGACAACATTCACCATGGAGGATGGGAGCACCGTGATGTCCACAACCTGAATGGCTTGACCTTCCAGAATGCGACGTTCCAGGCTCTCCTTCACCGCGAGAAGGGCGAGCTTCGACGACCATTCATCCTGACCCGAGCCTTCTACGCCGGATCGCAAAAGCTTGGTGCTATGTGGACCGGAGATAACCAGGCCGATTGGGGACACTTGGCTACATCTATTCCCATGACCATCAACCAAGGAATTTCCGGCTTCCCCTTTGCTGGCGCTGATGTCGGAGGCTTCTTCGGTAACCCCGAGAAAGATCTTCTCGTCCGCTGGTATCAGACTGGTATCTGGTATCCTTTTTTCCGAGCTCATGCCCACATTGATGCTCGCCGTCGCGAGCCTTACCTCCTAGGTGAGCATTACACACCAATTGCAACCGCCGCAATCCGACTCCGATACTCGCTTCTCCCTGCTTGGTATACCGCGTTCCACAATGCCGCCCAGGATGGAAGCCCCATTATTCGACCTATGTTCTGGACCCATCCCTCAGAGGAGGCTGGTTTTGCCCTTGAAGATCAGTTCTTCGTCGGTTCAACTGGCCTCTTGGTGAAGCCAGTTACAGAACAGAACAAGGAGTCCGTCGATATCTGGATTCCTGATGACGAGGTCTACTACGATTACTTTACCTACGACGTTCAAAAGACCAGCAAGGGCAAGTATCTTACAGTGAGCGCGCCCCTTGACAAAATTCCTGTTCTATTGCGAGGTGGTCATATCATTCCTCGACGAGATATTCCCCGACGATCAAGCGCTCTGATGCGATTTGATGACTACACGCTTGTTGTCTCAGCCTCGAAGGCTGGCGCTGCTGAGGGTGAGCTCTATGTGGACGATGGCGACTCGTTTGATTACGAGCAAGGTCAATACATTCACCGCAAGTTTACACTTAGTGGAAACACCCTGACCTCTATTGAGGCCGAGGGACGTGACACCAAATCTATCAAATCTGGCCCTTGGCTGAAAGCCATGGAGAAGGTGCACGTTGACAAGATCATCATTGTCGGTGCGCCCAAGACCTGGGACCAGAAGGAGGTGCAGGTCGAGTCTGAGGGACGAACATGGACGGCCAAGGTTCAATATCACGCAGCCAAGGGCAGCCGCGCAGCCTTTGCGGTTGTAGGCCGGGTTGGAGCCAAAATTGGCGAGGATTGGAGCATCAAGCTTGCTTAAAAGACATGAATTTAGTTTGATTAGAGGTGGAGTGCAACTAAGAATAGACGCAGTTTTGGACATTAAATTGATTCACGAATGGGCTATGGACGGCAGCATCCGCAAGAATTGCGACTATGATGTGTACATACTAGACTGTCACCATCGACAAAGGAATACAGTCTCAAATCTGACTAATGAGGCAAGTATCGACAGTGATGGCGCGTCACGGAAAAAACGGACGATTTCAGAACGGCCGAGTGAGTGGAGATGCATTGAGGTCAAGGCCAGGGTTGAAAATAAGCATGATTAGAGTAATTACGAAACGGAATGCCTCAAAGGATGGAGTACAGCATGAGTGACGTCGGTGTCTTCGATGATTCAGAGTCGGATCATGAGCATCATGACAACGCACAACTCTTGAAGATAGTCGGATAGTAATTGGATATGCACGACATGTAAGCCGATCTGTGCATCGGAAGCCGATGAGGTGCATGGAAATTTGCTTGGAACAACTGGGGAGAAGGTTATGGAGAAATGCGATCGAAACGAGATTTGCTCGCTTCAAGATGGTTGGGAACTGAGTTATGATATGCTTCGTACAGATGGGTCGATGTAACGTTTGTTAGGAGAATTATGCTCCTGATGTTCGTTGACTCTGAGGAAAACCATCATGAGAAATTGAGAATGTTTCGTCTGATAATCGTGATCGAGTCGTTTATTTTCCTAATCCTAACTTTTATTAAGCATAATAAAAAAAGAAAAATCCCGTTCAGCAAGATCCCTAAGTATCATTAGAATCTTAGACGAGTTCCTCAAAGATATCATAAGTCTATCCTAAACTTAGGGTAAGTTTCCCTAAGAGCATCTTAAACTTCCAGATGGTTATGATGACTGAGCCCCTAGTTTCACAGGCTTGGGACGGATGAGGTTGGGAATACCAAGCCCGAGACCATACAAGATGAAGTAATGATCGACTGTGACAGCAATTTCTTGCGCACATTCACGCTTCCTGCATGATTGGTCTCCCTTCAGGACATCAACAGGAAGACCCCTGACTTGGCCCGAAGGTGTGAGTTGCTTGATTCCAAGGCAGCCCCAACGGGTCTGCATCAACGATTGAAATCCAGTGGAGCCTAGTTGCCACTCACCACAAGAATTAAACTTCTACCGAGCAGCATATATAACAATGCAATCTCGATAGATGTAGGCGATGACAAGGAATAAGGGCTGATTATATTCGGAAACAAGATAACGTAAATTTGGTTGTTTCAGATGAAAACTATTATCATCCTCATGGTTGGTTATCTCAGCCGTTGATATCGAACATGTGCTTGGACAGGGGTTTTAATGGCTGCGCTGCGGGCGTTGGCAAAGCTTTATTTGGACAGCTAACATTGGTTCCCAGTAATTCAGACCCCCTGAGCTTGAGCTTTGATTAATCGTCAGAGATGCTGGTTTCCATTCTAAATAATGGACCTTGATTAAAATCCGCGGCCCGCGGATTAAGAAATGCTGAATATCAGTATCTGGAAATAGTTTCCTTTAATTATCCTATGTAAGTTTATGATGAGTTTATGTGGTTTAAGCCTAAGCTTATGCTTCTTAGTCCTAAGCCTTATGATGAGACTGGGTCCTAAACTTAGGATGATGTGGTCATAGTTCATTCAAGTTGTGATGTGTGAGATGCCCTCTTTTCAGCCAGCCTCCAGAGCATATAACGCGCCTGCGCGGATGTGTAAAGCTACCTTATCTTGGCTGCTCTTGATTTCGGCAAGACGGAAGCAAGCATGAATCGTCTAGAGGCTGGGCATAGGATTTGAGTGGTAGTCTAAGGGTCCTAAGTTTCTGTAGTTTCACAACATGAGGCTCTTTTGGCGCACTTGAAACTGCCCCTACAGATTTTGTTTTTGGTGAGCCCCCACGCTGACGCGGATGGTAGCACAGTGAGTTGAAGACGGGAGTGCCTGGCGGCAAGCCACTGTGCATGTGTGCGCGTGCGTGTGTGGTAGGAATGCAGGGGACAACCATTACAAGATTGATTTTCTCAACGGGAACGGGAGTCAACGGGGAGAAAAAGATTTTAAATCCGCCACCAGCCATCCACCATAAACATCATCGTAAATGATCGTCACCATCATGGCTGCCGGCTATTTTCAGCTAATGCACCAAGAATACGAGATGGCGAAATGCATCAATATCTCCAGAGATCGAGAAAAGTCAAAATAAGAGTGTTGACCTCAGATTGCCTCATTTGCATAACAGCAAGGATCCATCATGAGCGCATCTCGGTCGTTTTCTTGGCTGTGACGTCAGCTTTCTAAACCCTGCGATTTGGTCAAAAAAATCCAATGATTTTCTGAGGTGTCTTGCTTAAGCCCCTGATCCAGTGCATCTCCAGTGGATTTGCGCCCGTCCTTTGTCTCGGGTTAGCGAGTGCGACTGCGTCAGATCGATCTATCTTTTGTCTGTACTGCAGATGCAAGAATTCATTCACGTTTTTCGTCCCTGATTTTCGGCCGGTTTTCATCAGTGACAACTCAGTCATGATCTGCACCGATTTTGGCCAAACAAGTTCAGGCTATTTCAGCGAAAGAACTTACCAAGCCCTGAATTGGGGGGTGTAGTGGCCCGGCGGCATCCTCGGGGTTTCCATTTAGGGAGTTCCACGGGTGACACCATCCACACCGTCTTGGCCCCATGTCTTGACTCCCGGCGAGACGGCGTGGATACTGAACATTACTCGATGATGAAGGCCGGTGGCTTGCCTTGACCCTGAGTCCCGTGGTTCCACTTTCGACGGGCTACGGGTTATGGCCGACCGACCTTATCACCACTAGACCAGAGCAAGATTTCTGTGTTGGCTGGATTTGGTCATGGAGGTGTGGGCATGTTTTCCTATCTTGATGATGATGGTGGGAAGAAAAAAAAAGTATGTAACTTATGATGGAATATGAAAGAGAAAAGTCGAAGGAATATTGCTACACAAAAGACTGCAGCAGAATCGGATGAATATATCCATGAGAGAAATTCCACCTCCATAAATCATTCTTCACTCCCTGACCAAGCAAGCAAGCCTATCTGAGGTGACCCATTCTTCCTCCATCTTGGCTACAGTACATTGTCTCCAGGGCTCCACGGTCGCAGGTCGATCTCTTAAAGCTCAACAGCATCCCAGTCACCCGCAGGGTTTCCAACAATTCCCCCAGATTCTCTACTACTTTATTTTCTTTTCCCTTTGTCGAAAAACATCTCTCTCTTTTATACAAAATTAAGCGGGAGACGAAAAGTCGATCAATTTGCTTGGGGTGACGACATCATAACACCTCAACACCAAGCAATATATCTTTGCGCGTATACAAACGTGCACTGATCGCCTCACCAGGCGAGAATCAATCTGTTCGATCGATGTCGTGAGAGATCATCGGTTGATCAGTCCACCTCGCTTCACTTAACTTTTTCTTATTTATCTTTGTCTCTCGTTTTTCATTCCCCCTCCTCGCGACGGAGCTCTTCAGGATACTTCATCATTCACTCAACCATCATTCAGCAGGTCTTTCTTAGACTTTGCTCGTGGTGATATTTCTCATCTCACTTCCTGAGGTATTGTCCTTCATAGAGTCTCAAGTTGTGAATACTACCAAAAGTGGCCATCATGAGTTCCGATCCTCCGCCTCATGGCTTCGAGGAGAAGGAGTTGAAAGAATTCAATCTCAAACAACCACCTCCAACACGAAACCCATCCCAATTCAGCGCCTCGCAGCAACAAGGGCCAGCACGGACAGATTCACCAAACCCAGCACCCGAACAAAAGCAATCTGCTCCATCACTCGACACATTCCCTACTCTTCAAGCACCGCATGAAACAAACGACTCGACCTCAATCAGATCACCAATTGGACAGCGCGCCGATGCCAGCCGACTTGACGATAACATCGAACTTCTGCGGATCGAGCGTGCTGTTTCTGCTGATGATGCGAGTCAAATGAGGAAGCGTGCTCATAATGTTGAGCCCGAGGATGCTTTCAATGCACCCATTCCCGCCGAGACCTATCATAATGAGAAGAAGGTGGATCCCGATGCTTCTTTATTAAAACTCTGGATGTTTCTGAGAAAGTTTCCCCGATTCGTTCGATATGTTGTGTATTTGATCCCCGGTGCTGCTATCCTTCTCATTCCTGTCTTGCTTGGTGCATTCGCACTCAAGTCCGATGGCAAGCGACGAGATGTCAACGGCGTTGATCTCATGTGGTTCGGTATTTGGCTTGAGATTGTCTGGGGAGTTCTCTGGGTTTCTCGTATGATCACAAGTCTCCTGCCTCCAACTTTCAAACTTGTTGCAAAGCTCTTTGGATCTACCAACGCCAAGAAGTGGAAAGATATTGGATATCAGCTTGACCTTCACACAGCTGTCTTCCTTTGGTTCCTTGCAATTCTCATCTCATTTGAACCGACCATGCTGAACCACAATTTCCGGGACCGCAAGCCAAACTGGGTCAATATCATGAACAAGGTCATTATTGCCCTCTTTACTCTGGCAACACTCAATTTTGTCGAGAAGATCCTTATTCAATGGATCGCTTTCACCTTCCATCAGCGAACCTACGCCACTCGAATCGACAACAACAAGGCAGATATTGGTCAACTTGTCCATCTCTATGAGCACGCCAAAGCCCACAATGAAAAGACCGACTACTTCTTCCAGCGTGGCAGCAACTCTGCCAGTGGTGCGCAAACCCCCCTTCAGACACTCCAGGACAACGCCCGAAACGCATGGAACAAAGTCGGTTATGTTGCTGGCCGAGTTGGAAATGATTTGATCGGCCGCAAGGTCGACAGCAACCACCCTCGCAGAGTTGTTAATGAACTGCTCAAGACCATGTCTACAGCTCACACCCTGGCCCGCCTGATCTATCGTTGTGCTGTCAAGGAAGGCGAAGACCTTGTCTATCCTGAAGACATGGAGAAGATCTTCGAAACTGAAGAAGAGGCCGAAGCTGCTTTTATGATGTTTGACAAGGACATGAACGGTGACATCTCACTCGACGAATTTGAAGCTGTGTGCAATGAGATCCATCTCGAAAAGAAGGCCATTGCCGCATCGCTCAAGGACCTTGATTCGGTGATTAAGAAGCTCGACAAGGTCTTTGTGTTCATCATCATCGTCATCACCATTATTGTCTTCATCTCGATTCTCTCCGGTTCAGCTGCCGCCGCTCTCGGTTCCGCAGGTACTGTGGTTCTTGGTCTGGCGTGGGTTCTTCAGGCCACGGCCCAGGAGTTCCTCCAGTCCATCATCTTCGTCTTTGTCAAGCATCCCTTTGATGTTGGTGATCGTGTGACTGTTTACGGATCTACCGGTGACACCATGATGGGTGATGATTACTACGTGACTGAGATCTCTCTTCTCTATACCGAGTTCAAGAAGATGCAGGGTCACATCGTGCAGGCTCCCAACTCACTTCTCAACAACCTTTTCATTCTGAATCAGCGACGATCAAACGGTTTGGCCGATGTTCTTCCTCTGGTAATGCGCTTCGGTACCCCTCAGCACATGATTGATGAACTCAAGGCCCGTATGACCGACTTTTGTCTGGCGAACAAGCGTGACTATGCGCCTCGCATCATTACTGAGATGACCAAGGTTGATGAGGTGCGATCGTGCAGTATGAACATGATCTTCTTCCACAAAACCAACTTCCAGAACGAACTGCTCCGTCTCAACCGTCATAACAAGTTTGTCACTGAGTTGATGACTCAGATGGTCAACGTTGGTATCCAGTCACCATTCCGCATCGAGCCTGGTGGCAGTCGCGAGCATCCCATGTTCTGGTCTGGTCTCCAGCCTCCTCCTGCGTATGGAAAGGAGCCCGATCACGGTGGTGTTGAGCTTCACGACAAGCCCGCCCATGATCGGCCTCTTCACTCTGAAGGACCTCCTCTGAGCCATGTTTCCTCGACCTACAGCCGCCGAGGCGTCGATCGCATGGGTTCCATCGACAACAATGTGAACGATTTCCAAGATGTTTTCGAAAACAGACGAGACAACATCCACGCACACCGACTTGCTTCCATCCGAGAAAAGGAACGGGGCTCCCGAATCGAAGATGAGAAGGAGCGTCGATCGCTTGCCAGTTCTTCGGGAGTGGATCGCCGCACTTCGACGGATAGTCGATCCCGGGTGTTCGGTCGCGTTAGGACTGGGTCTAAGAGCCGACGTCCAGGCGATATTGTCTGAGGACCGTTATGAGATTATGAACAAGCTAGCATTATAGAGATCCAGATTGGTATATCTGGAGAGGTGCATAATTTTCTTTATTTGCGTTTTTATCATGCACATTGAGTGTGCTTTGATATTTTGGTCAGATAGGATTGTAGAGTATAGACAGCGAATATTCGACAAGATTGACTTGACTGTAAATGTCCCAGACTGAAGTGATAAACATTTGACGATGTATCTGACCGTATCATAGACGAGGTGCCATTGATTGGAATCTATGATGGAACCCGCGGAAGCGAGGACATACAGGGATGATCCTGGACTGATGGAAGTGATGTAATGTTTGATGTAGAGAGAATACCTAGTTGGCGAGCCATGAGCATCGGGTATCACAGTCTTGCAGTTGTGATGGTATGTGCATCTTTCATGGCCTGGGAGACTCTGGATCACTACTAAAGCTCTCGTCGTGGAGGATCGCACTGTTTCTCAGGAGAACTCCAACTTCAGGTCCATTGAACCCCTCAATCAAGGCTGACACCCTAGTCTAAGGAAACCAGAACCATGGTGGTAATTAGAGCTATTAGCGTAATTAAAGGGTCCTCTAAATCCGCCTTACAAGGCCCGTATCCAATAGCAAAACAGCTGATCCCATAGCTCGACGGTCAAAGTGGAGAGTGCGCTCAGCTCCCGCGTAGGATCATCAGGCTGGACAATTGAAACCTTGGGCGTTTGTTTGACGATGGAAGGAATGTGTACCTGAGGGTTTACATATTAGCAGTGTTCAATTCATCTCCACTAATACACGCATCGTTTCTGCACGTTAAACGCCGAATCACTGTTGTAAGTCCTTTGTGCTTTGTCCTTCCGGAGCTGACGCTGCCTGAGGTCATTTGTATCCAATGGTTGGTCGCTGCGTAGTTCAGCTGAAGCTCGCCCTTAACCGCCCGGCCACATCACCAAGCCTCGTTTTCTCTACACCTCCGAGGACGGAATTTACACTCCTTCAAGCATCAGCCATGCCCATCGCAGCGGCGCAATAATATCGACCTCTCCCTAGCGCAAACGAAGCGATAGCACCATGTCAGGCCTACCAGAAGGCTGGGAATCCGACTACGATGGCCGACGCTGGTTCTACAAGTACAAGCCAACGGGGCATATTCAGTACCACTTCCCAAAGGAAGGCGACGAGTTTCCCGACTTCATAGATACCTTTTCGCCAGCGCCAGTCCTTGCGCCCGAAGAACGTCTCGAATCGCAGCAGCAAGTCCGAAGATATGCGAGCACGACTACATCCGCAAGGTTGAGCCCGAAAAAGGAAAATGGAGGTTATGGTATGTCGGCTACGGCGCGGCCCGTAAGCATGACATGGGATGGTGGGTTTGAAGATGAGGAGAATGGAGTGTTTCAGCCAGAAAACTTTATGTATCTGGGGCCTGGCACTTATAATGATGTGAGCCCACTGGCAGAGGAGGAAGAGGAGGCTGCGAGACGGGTTGTTGCGGGCGGAATTGAAGGAAGAGTTGAGAAAAGCTCCTCTAAAGGTGTGAGTCCTCTGAACAGTGAGAGGACGACGCCTGCTCAAGGGACGACAATCGCGGGTCCGGTCACAGGAGAACCCGTCTTGGTGCCGCCTACAGTTGTTGAAGAGATTCATGAGATGCCAGTTGTCGAGCCTCCTCCGCGGCATGACCCTGTGGGCATTATCGCCGAGATGCCCACAGACGACACAGCTCAGGCCCATATTGAGAAACACCCTCCACCGATCGAGATGGCGGATAACATGGTCCTGGCACCTATTGAGACTGCAGTTTCTATGATGGCTGAGCTACCAGAGCGAACCAGCCCGAAGACCAAGAAAAAGGAGGAACCACAGCTTGCGCCTGGATCACTGCGGGACTATGGCGCCCAAATGCAGCCGTTACGGATATCTAAGAAGCCTGCTGAGGAGACACCACCTGGCTTTCAATCATATAAGCCAGCGGATATTTCTGTCGATATACCCCCAAACCCAGCGCCTCTTCGACGAGCGACTTTCCAACCTGAGGGGTCAATGATGGACGCAAGTCCTGTTCGGTCACCTGATAGAGGTCATTCTGGTACACCCAATGTCCTGTCGCCGCCTCAGGTGCCACCAAAGCGTCCTCTCGATGAGCCTTCACGTCCTCAGATACCGCCAAAGCATCCTGAACAGCCTTCTCCTCTGAGCATCGCCAACAATGGATCTTTGGTCCCGGATCAGCAACCAGAGTTATCCCATATGCCTTCTGTACTAAAGCCAGCTCGTGGAAAAGCTCCGGGTCAGCAAACTGTGCCTGGGCCTGCAAGACCACCACAAGGACATGGTTACGTACCACCTACACAAGGGAAACATCCTCCATCTATGACTCCAGCACCTCTTGTTCAGCAACAGCGCCTTGAAGAGCCGCGAATGGGTGTTCAAAGAGTCAACACTGTGCCTGACCTATTGCCTTCTCAAAGACCACAGTCCACCATCGAAACTGGACATCAGGTTTTACCGCCTAGCACAATGAGTCAACAACATGTGCCAAAACGACCGGCTAGTGTGATGCCTGATATGATGGTTGGACAATCCCAAGAACAAATCCAAGGTCGTTACAACCCTGGGCCGCAACAAGGCGGAAATCTACCTTACCGGGGTCCAGTTGAGAATGTGCCACCGAAAGGTCTTCCGCGATCGGCAACTGCAGGGCCTACAACTCCATTTCCTCCATACCCAGTTGATAATCCACCTTATCCAGATGATAGACCAGTTTATCGCAGAGATAACCTGCCATACCCAGAAGAATCTTTGATACAGAAGCAAATGCCAGGTCAAGGCTCTGGCGATCCATCTCCTCCCATAGCCAGCAACCGGCGACACTCATCATTTAGCTCTGCAGTCGTCTCGCCAGATTCGAGACATGGCAGCATGTCATTTCCCACTCAAACGCCATCTCCCATGGAACATAGTCGTCGCGCATCAACCAATTCAAGCATCAATCCGAACTATACGCCTTCTCCTGTTTCTCAAACTTCGTCTTCAATGCAGAGTTTCTCACCAACGCCTCCGTCTGTTCCGACCAATCAGTATCAACAAGGATCGTACTTTACTATGCAAGACGTTGAAGGTCAAGGTCATAACATTGCTGCCCGAGACGTGCTGCGCAAGAAATCTCTAAGCCGAAGCACGGATACTAGACGTAGCTCGGTCGGGGCAGACCCTGTTGCTGCCCAACGTGGATCACCTTTGGCGCAACAAACTGGACAGGCTTATAATATTGCACCTCAGGGAGTATCACGTTCCCAGTCCCTTCGACAGTTACCTCAAGGAAATGTTGCAGTACAAAATCAACCCCCCACTGCGCCTACGCCACCACCACAGGGACAACAAGGCCTAGGACGCATCGAGGAGTACGAAGAAGCTCCGAACGCAACGGTGAGTAGGTCTTCGACTGTGAGTGTATCAACAGACATGAGGAAGGGATCAGTAGGTTCGTCTGTGCAACCAAGTCCGATGGGAAGTCGAAGAACAAGTTGGCAAGCTGAAAGCCCGAAAAATGTTTCACCTATCCAGTTCCAAGGACAGCAAGGCCCAACACCACAGAGCCATGCAGGACAGCCTATGCACCAAGTACAAGCTCCTCCAGGTACTCCTATGGCAGCTCAGAATCCGAAGCAGCTGCAGCGAAAACCCTCACAAGGACATGCACCTCAACCTCCAAACCCACATATGTCTGCCCAAGATTCGAGAGCACCTCAGGGAGTGCATCCACAGCAAGGCCCTGGATCACAAGGGCAACCTATGCAAGGCCAGATGATACCGCCCCAGGTTCAAGGGAAAGCTCCCCATCCTGGGCAGATATCTACACCGGTGCAGAATGTTCTCCATAAACCTCCTCCTGCACCTGCCCCAACGCCTCCAGCGCTAGCCCCTAAGCCTACACCAACGAGGTTGCAAAAACGCTCGTCTTATCCAGCCAGCCCAGCAGGACAAATACCTCCTCAGCCCCAGTTCCCGCAGGGACCTGTTGCTCCTGGGCAAATGCAACAAGGTCCAATGGCAGGCCCAATGCCTCCACAAGGACAGCAACAAATGGCTTATCATGGCCAAGGTTCCAACGGGAGAGTGCAACCGCAAGTTCAGATTCCTCCAAACCAACAACAATGGCAGCCTGGCATGCAGCCTATGACACCTCAGGGCTCTCGCCCAGTCTCTATGCAGATGACAACTCAGGCTTCACAAAGTGCTGGGGCAAAGGAGGGCAAGGAGGGAAAGAAGTGGCTCAGGTGGTTGAAGGGCGGCTCCAAATCTGTTTCACATAGTCCAACTACGCCAGTCATTTCTTCACCTATATCACCTGCTATTGGACGTCCCAGTTGGGGCGGTGGAGAGTATGCTCAGCAAGCTGTATGGCAGCCCGGGCAGCCTATGTCTTCTACCCAGCCAGGCTACCAGGGAAATACGGTGCCTCCTCAATCTCAACCCGGGCAGATGGATCAACCACCTCAACCACCAACTCAGCCCGTCCAGGTACCCCCTCAGCATGGCCAGATGGGTTCCAGACCTGGTCAACCACTTCCTCGGACTGGACAACTACCACCTCAAGCCGTTCAGTTTCCCCAGGCCGGTCAAGTGTCTCAGCAGCCAAGCAAAATGCCTCCCCAGTCTGGACAGATGTTTCATCAAGGAGGACCTCCAGCCCAGCCAGGCCAGACTCTCCCTCAAACTATGCAATTGCCCCCTCAACAACGGCAAACACCTCAGTACACACAGATACCACTACAGCAGGGACAGATAAATACCCAGCCAGAGCCAGTACCGACTCCATCGAGCCAAATTCCTCCTCAAACAATGCGGCTTCCGCCCCAGAACCGGCAGTCACCTCCCCAACAGGAACGAATGCCCACCCAACAGGTTCAAACGCAACCGCAGTCTAATCAAATGATGTCTAGACCTGGTCAACTTCCTCCCCCAGTTCCAGCACCGAGAGATCGACAGCCCGAGCCTAAAGGATACTCAACGGGAGGGCTATCTGTAGGAGTCTCGGCTACACAGCCTATGACTCTACCTCCTAAAGTCCCAGAAACTTCCATGGCTCCTCCTGTCAGAGTTGAACCGAGCAGCATTTCTCAGCGACAAGCGCCACCTCAAAGGCAACCATCCCCAGCCAAACGACAGGCTCTGGAACAAGCACCTTTGCCTCAGTCTAAAGCTCCTAAACCGCCTCAACCTCCACAAATTGCTGCGTCAAACACCCTTCAGCCTCAGCCAAACAGCCAGAGAGCTATATCTCCACCCCCGCCTGCAGTAAGCCCCGGCTTGTCTGACGCGGCTGCTTCCTCGATAAGTCGCATGTCCTCTTACAGAAGGGACAGCTTCTCGGACGCTGGATCAATCACAACCATCGAGGTGGCTCAGGCCCAGCCACAGCCTGTTTTGAAACCTTCCATCGTTCAAGTCCACAGGAGATCAACTGACATGATGAACAAATCTCAAGTCCATCTGAACAACGACTCTCAGTCAAGCTCGGATGTGACTCCGAGAATATCCGCAGAGACTGCTCGTGTGGGAACAGAGACTGCTCCGCCTCCCTCAAACCTACAATATCAGCAGGCTGCTTCTAGACCTGAGCCCATACCTCAGGTCAACACTTCCAAGCACGATATCACTACAGCACCTTTGCCCTCCAAACCCGACGAGCCAAAGTTTGTCCAACCTCATACACGGGACCAACATATGAACAGGGAGCCAGCAGCACACAAGGCTGATCATGGCTCTGCGGCTTATGCAAACTCCAGTATTCAGAATCAACACAGCAACGATAATACCAAACCAATTTCGAATATACCACAACCAGCACCTGCCAAGCCAGCTGCCCCAGTAGCAGAAGACAAATGGGCAAAGAAACCAGTAGTAGACTATTCTGGTGGAGACTGGGGAGATGACGATGACTGGGACTACTGATATCTTGATTGTATACATTGCTTCACATTTCTTAGCGATCATATGGCGGAGTTCATTATCTATTGTCAAGGGTCTGAGATTGTATAAGAGCAGGAACTTAATTGGGGAAACCTAGATAGAAAACTTAATAATCAACAATCAAGAGTTGGTAGTTGGCTATTCTCTAGTGGTTATAGACATCGAAACTGTTTGCTGGTGTTTGACTTCGCTTTCTTGACTGCTTTTGGCCTCAGAGCAACACGCTCAAAACAATCGGCGCAACATTCTCCCGCTCGCTCTGAGAGGTGTTTTCAACAAAAACGTAAAGACAATGTTTGTTTGTTTTGGCAGAGGGACGAGTCACCTGCCTAACAATGGTTGTCTTGTGTTAACTCTGCAGTTGAAAGAAGACCCTCAAGATATAAGTTAACGAGAAATGCAAAAAATACCTGAAGGCGACCCTAAGTTTTCCTGAATGTTTCTAGGTATACAAGTATAGCTTTTAGGACCAAGGGTATTGGCATGACATCCGCTTCAGAGTTCGGGCAAGACCTTGTACTGGGTCTAAGATATCCTGGTTCTGGTCGATCTCGTACATCCGGATAGGGACATTATCGAATTGAAGGCGTCCAGGAAGGCAGGATGAGATGCACTTGGAGAAGTTTGGAGCAGCAGAATTTTATATGAGGCCGGCAGTGATCTGGCACTGCATGGCACTTCGAACTTGGGATTGCAGCCAACTCCTTATTCTTGTTTTCACTACTGCGCCATTGCATTCTCACCCCAGAAAGCTTTCTTTATCGCAAAACATTTCCTTCGGACTCAACGCCAATTTCCCTTACTCTTCCTACCTTATCGGTCTCTCTACACTTCACCTCTCGCCCAAGCCAAGGGATGATACTCACTCATCAGTATTCTGTTTAGACTGGTCTGTGACGACGCTATCAAACTCTGAAAACAACAGTTCTTCAGCGTTTCTTGAGCTCATAACACCAAGTGAAGTTGCTAGCATTTGATGAAGCTAGCTGCTCCTGACATTTGTTTTGTTTCCTATCTCCGCTTCTGTTACCCCGCAAACTATCGACGGCACCTCACAAATCTTGATGGATACCAACACATCCCTACATTCTTACATCTTTCGCGCACCGCGCGCACTGCCGGTTTATCCTCTCTTTTTTTCAGTCATTGCATCTTTGTTTGTACGTCTTACACACAAGAGAAGATGAGACGCTTATCCAGGATATCTTCTCTCTATTATATATAGTTCTCAGGGCACAGTATCAAGCCGGACTTCGGCTACCAGCTACGATATATTGGGTGGTCCTCTCTTCCTGGATGCCAAAATAAAGAATATGTATGTCTTTCTTATTCATGCCCATCTCTTCATCTCTGACGATCTCATTTTCTCCAGAGCCTCCATACTGACAACATGTTAGAAAACAAGAACACCTTCCTATATCTGGAGTCAAGTGTTATAAGAATCGCGCCTATCAACACTCTTAGCAGTGCAAGATCTTCAAGTCGTTGAGAACCACAGCGGCCCTCTTCTTCTTGACATCTGCTCCAACGTCAGGATATTGCCCTTGACCCCACTGGCTGGGGTTATGCTACTGGACAGGACGGTCGAGTTCGACGTTCTCTCATCCGTTAAAAAAATGGGGGAAAAAAATGAAAAAATAAAAAGTCGCTGCCTCAGGGCGAAGACTCCCAAGCGGAAGTGGCGTCTGTACAGAGTCCCCCGGCTCTCGATCACACGGACGCCGAGAAGGAGACAGATGGAGTTACCCTGTGAGTCCCCAGACAACCATCGCGCCATCTAGCGAGACTGAACGTTGTACTGGCCTCCATAGGAGACAGCAAGGAGTTATGGTGGGGCTGCTTCTACCTCTGCATTACCAGACCCCCGTGGGCATCAACCTCGTCGGGACCTTCGATGCCGAGACAGGTCATGTCATCCCATACCAAGCCGGCCGCTTGTTTGTCATTCGTCCTTTGGGGCGTACCAATGGAGAGTTTCATGTTCTCTACAAGAGCGACGAGCACCGGCCACTTCGACCTTCAATGAAACTTCCCAGGGCGTTGGCCGACTCCCATCTCGTCTAAAACGACGAGTGGACGACCTCCCTCAAGGGTCCTATGAAGCTGGATTCAGTCCCGAAGAAGATCACTAGCTTCTAGAGCAAGCAAATGAGAATCTACAACCAGGTGGTTGACTCTGAGGATGAGGATGAATAGGGCATAGTAGTCACAGATACTCAGGTCATCGATACTCTACAAATATTTACTGAACAGAGAACTCAATTTCTGATGACAGCATTCAAACTGCTGATAATCATGCTGCTGACAGTGGAGAAGAAGGGGCCCCGACCGGATGGTGATCGATAGTATCCCAAACACGAGAACCGCCAGCAAGGCCATGATGTTCAAATAGCGGCACAGGGTAAAGGGTTAATCGTCATCTGATCTTTTAGGATGAGTTTAGCCTAAGGTACCCTAAATGATCATAAATTTAGGACGAAGCTTTCGTAAGTTTATGCAATCCTTATGATATGTGGTACTGGAAATGTATCTAAGATTTTGATGTCTGCAAAGAATTAATATAACACTGATTGAAACCATGTAAAAGTCTCCTTGTTGTTATGACAGGACACTCAAACTCGTATCGTTGGTTCAGGATTCAAAAGCCTTAGTGGCATTTGTTGTTTGCAAGTTCAAAGGGAGTTCGCATTTGTCTCTCTCGTTCTCTCACTTCTATTTTCACTTTATAACTGATTTCAAACAGTTAGCTTAGTATCAATCGGCAGGATGGAAATAGATAAGAGTGCAATAACTACCGACAAAGTATACCAACTTGTCAGTCATTAACATGCAAACATCGAGATACCAATATGCTTTACTACTTTCTAGCTCATTATCTTGACACATGTATAGAGACTTACACTGAGGAATTAAGAATGCTTCAATAAAGACATATACTCTGAATTGTCAATAAACAACAAGAGAAACAATAAGAGAGTTGACTTACGCGGCGCCTGTCTACAGTAACTTGACATAGAAGCAGCCAATCAACGCATTTTTCGAAGATCCAGCCAGCCAGTGAACTAAGTGGGTCTTGGTCCACTGGGCTGCCCACATGTTGCTTGGCTGCTTATAATGCTCAAAATCAGCCTGGATCCTCAGCAAACACATCCGGTGTGGTGTATCGGTTTATCATTCCGCGTTTTCAACTGCACTGCAATAAATACCGCGGCGAGCGGGGTTCGACTCCCCGCACCGGAGAATTCAATGAGCTTAGTATGAGTTCGTGATCTTTTTGTGGTGTTTTGCAATTCGTGGTGAGGCGTATTGACCATGTCGAGGCCAGCGATAGTTTTTGGCAATATGTTCCCTACTCAGCGTCAAACCAGCTTACTTGTAGGCTTTTCTTGTTGGATTGGCTATAATAATCCCGATCAATGAACTACTTTTGTGTGAAATTTTGTTTTAAAGGTTCGTGAGTTTCGTTGCTAGAACATCCACGATCAGTCAGTACTATCTGCGAGGTCAACCCATTTCTAGGAGATACGAATCCCATGATATGAATCACAGGTTTGTTTACTACAGTAGCATAACTTCATCTTGCTCTGTTTCTCATCATGTTTCACTGCCCGGTCAGCTTCACTCATAGAATTGAAGTCAGCGTACCTGCACAAGCATGATGCTTACGTGTTTTCATCAATCCCAGAATATCCAACAATTCAGTTCAATCACTCAGCTTTCAATTTGGCCTCATTATTGCTCCCAGCTGTCAGATCCATGATTCTTTGACATCTGCCAAAAACGGCAAAAGACCGTCGACGCCGAAATAAAATTGTGGGGCGGTCCGTATCCCGGGGTCCCCACTAGCCGTCAGCTTCCCTCCACCTTGTCCGAAACATACCTTCCTTCCGCTTCTCTGAGTCTATTCCAACAACATCATTGCATTTCTTGTCTAGCGTCTACAACAACGTTGATTCCTTAGAATACATCCTTTCTTTGTTCGTGACTAGCTAGCATAGGTACCGTCCCCCTATCGGCTACACCCCGCGTCATGACGTCTACCGCCCACCGCCGCCTACTCCAAGAGTATCGCGCTCTCACCAACAACCCACCAGAAGGCATCACCGCCGGCCCCATCTCCGAGGACGATCTTCTTCACTGGGAATGCCTTATTCAAGGTCCTGAGGGTACTCCCTTCGAGGGCGGCGTCTTTCCTGCGGAGCTCAAGTTCCCAAAGGACTATCCGCTTGCCCCGCCATCAATGAAGTTCCTCGCCGATGTATGGCACCCAAATGGTTCGTCAACTCTTCACTCTTTCGCATGCTCATACTGACTTTCTACAGTGTACCCTAGTGGCCTGGTATGCATTTCGATCCTTCACCCTCCTGGCGACGATCCCAACCATTACGAGCATGCATCCGAACGATGGTCACCTATTCAGTCTGTTGAGAAGATCCTAATCTCTGTCATGAGCATGCTCGCCGAGCCCAACGACGAGTCTCCTGCAAACGTTGAGGCAGCGAAGATGTGGCGCGAGCGACGCACTGAATACGAGAATAAGGTCCGCGAGGGTGTCCGAAAAATGCTGGGTCTATAGCATATAGATACTTAGTAGCAAGGAGTATTGGCGCACATCTTTGACACGGCGAGGCATGGCATAGCATGGTGTTCGGCAGCGGTATCGCCGCTAAATAAAATTCATATACTCATCCGACATCTGTCTCAAGACACGCTTCTAAGTGAACGCTCTGCAAACTCCGTCCCTCATGCTCATGTATAGATCATAGTCCATTGTCCGCCTTAAACTTATCCCAGCTCTCGTTGAGAGTGCTAAACACTAATCCTGCGATCAACCTAACCTCGGTACTTGCATCTTGAGGAAGCTTCGATATGTTAGAAATACTTTAGACAGGGTAATATGTGATACAATGCTTACCTTGTCAGGATGTGTCTTTGCGATAGCTTTCATGTACGAGATCTTGACCTTATTGTTCATAACTAGTTCGTGCAAGCCCACCTTCTTCCATCCACTGTTCTCCCACAGTACACTATCGAGGCTAGCAAGGAGAGCCCGAATGTTGTCTCGTTTTCCGTCGCGCCAGGCAGATACCTTGGCATCAACCTTCTCCGAGAGCACAAACTTCTCATCATCCTCCTTGGCTGCAGCCTCATTTGCCTCACGAAGACGGGTGACGGCCTCGGAGCTTTTTTGGGGTCCAAGACTGGCCGTTGCGGAGGGTCTAGGTCGAGGTTTGGCAGCTGCTGGCTTCGGTGCTGGCTTGGGCTTGGGCGCCAGAGTGTTTTGGCATCTCTGTCGACCCTTAATGGCATTCGATCCACCAACGCCACTCTCGACACACAATTGCCAGACCGCACTAGCATCGCCCCATTTCTCCATCTGTTCTAGAGCCTCTGCTTTCCTGCTCAAGGCCTTACCATAAAGGTCTTTCAGGTCTCGGTTTTCGTCTACTCCAGTCTCATTCTTCACAGCCACCACTTCTCCTTGACCGTTGCCGGGTCCGATAAGCTTGAGTGCACTATCGGCATCTTCGACAGCCTGCTTGGGCTCTCCGGTCTTTAGCGCGGTCAAAGCACGATTACAGAGGAGCAGGATGGCAAGAGGATGTGTCGGTGGAACAGCTGACAGCGAAGACGAGTAGGATGAGTGGGCAGCAGCATAGTCACCTCGCTTGAAGTGAGCTGTACCCTGGAGACGGTGCTGTGTAGAGGTTTGGAGCGCAACGGGGCTGATAGATGGGATCTCCCGAGCTGGTCGTGGTGATGGTCTCGAGACAGGGGGTGATGGTCTCTTAGCCTGTGGAGTGGGTCGAGGAGAAGGCTGAGCGGGTCGTGAAGGCATAGACTGGGATGGTCTAACTTCTTGAGAGTTAAAGAGTAAATCTGATTCTGGTTCCGCTGGCTTGTGTGGCTGCGCTGGCGAAGAGGCCTGTGAAGATGTCTTATTTCTCCTATTGGGGCTTCTATAAGTAGAGATGTCATCATCTGCCGCCAGTCTGTTGAGTCGCGATTTAGAATCAAAAGCCGATGTCGGTGGTGGCGCCTGTTGTTGCCATCGAGGTGCTGGACTAGCACGACTACCAGCAGAGTGAGCGGGTGATTGTCCCCTCGATGTCTGAGGAGTAGCCCTCTGCTCGGTAGGTCGACTGTTAGTCCGACGAGGCTGGGGACGGCCGCCAGCTTCAAGCATCATAGCTTCGTCTGTAGCGTCTGCTCGTGCGTTTCCTGCGCTCTGCGATCTGGACTGTTGCTGTGCTTCCCGCATCCACTTAGGTTGGCTTGGGTCGCCTTCTTGTTGGAAATCAGCGACAGCCTGCTGCATCTTCTTCTGTCCGGTCTTCCAAAGTGAGTTAGCAGTCTTGAACAGGCTGTTGCCCATGGCAGCAGCTGTCTTTGCCAAGTCCTGATCGGCTGCTGCAGGCGACCTGCTATCACCTCTTGGAGGTCGACTTCCGGGCCTACTAGAACTGGCAGACGAGGGTTTCCCCTGCGCCTGTTCCTTGGACTTTCGATGCGCCTCGTCCAGAAGCCAATTGACCGCAGCTTGAGCATTGTAACCGTCACCGCTCTCAACCAAAGCACGTCGGGCATCGTCAGCGGAGAACCCATAGTCCACAAGTTGCGCCACAGCTCGATCAAAAGGATCCTTGTTGACTCGTGGTGTTCTTTCAATATACTGCTCACGTGCTGGGATAGCTTCCTCTTCAGATGAGCTTGAGTCCTCGTCCTCAATAGGCTTTCCAGGTTCCGCATGTGGTCTGCTGGCTTCCTGTTTACGTCGTACCTCCTCGACTGGACGTGCAAGATCTCCCAAAAAGTCGTCATCATCTGCCAATTGGGTAGACGCCGCAGGAGCAGCAGCGGGTTTCATCTGGTTTAGGCCAAAGGGATCATCATCTTCAACTCCAAAGGCGCCTCCATTGGCTCCTTTTCCGTTAGAATTCCATGCGTTGGGGTCGCTCAAGTTAATTGGCGCAACTGCTGGGGCGCCATTCGCTGGAGTTGATCGATGCGACTCGGGAGGGGGATAATAACTCGAATTGTCGACTTTGGTATCCTTATTGAAGGCGGCAAAGAGGTCATCGTCGTCGATTTTTGGCGTGTTCGAGATAGGTGGCGGTTGTAAAGCAGGGCTCGTCGATACACCTCTGCTTCCAAGTGCATCCCAGAACTGTCCATTTCCAAACTGAGCCTCCTGTTGTTTCCTCTTCTCCTCTTCCTTCTGTCGCTTCTCAGCCTCAAGTTGCGCCTGTCGCTCAGCCAAACTCAAGTTCTGCTTCGACTTCGCCGGTCCAAAATTCATCAAATTGCTGAAACTATCCTGCGATGGCTTCGTCGGTGCCGGCTTAGGGGCCACGGGTCCAGAGCCCTGTGTGGACATAGGCGTGTTACGGCCTGAGCCCAAAGGGGATGGTGTTGGTCGCATGGGCGCGAACGCTGAGTTCATAATAGGCGGCTTCGGTTGGCCGCCGGCAGGCTTAGAAGACCAATCGAGGCCTGAGAGGTCGTCCATCGTGAAATATCTGGTATGTTATTGGAAATAGTTAATCATAGTACGAGAAGTGAAGTAGTTGTCTGTTATCGCAACTGCGAGATGCGACCCCAGCCAGGGGCCGCATTCGGGTGTGGGGGTTTTCATGTGGCTGTGCATGGCTTGTGGCTTATCACATGATTCTGTACAGATCAGGCTCTGAGCGTTGATTCCTGTTTGCTTGATGAAATCGATGTAAGTGAAACGATCATACTTCAAGCAGAATCTATATATTTAATTAGATATCTCACCTCAGTGCCATTCTGAAGAAGGAATGTATTAAATTTGGCAAACCACTGGAATTGCAAATCTACCAAGCCATGTCTGAAAGGAAAGACATTGGTGTTTGAAAGTCAGCATTGTCTTTTATACACAGCGACAGCTTGACTGAAAAGAATTACAGGCAGTTACGGGCCAGTCCAAAAGGGAAGCATAAGACTACCTAATTAAAAGCGCAACGTACTTTGGACAAATGAATATTGCTATTGACAAAGCTGATTCACTTACACACCATGCATCGCCTACCCTGCACTACTATGATGGGTTGTTTGTGTAAGTGACAACTAACAGCGCGCAGTCGTTGATGTGAGACACGGCCTGGACTGTCATAGCGTGATTTTTTATCCATATTAACACTGCCTCAAGGATAGAAATGGTCACGCGGATGCATGATCATGAAAGTAGTAACATTATCGCTAGGATCCTATAATCTAACACTGCATCCATTACACTCATTCTCAGTTGTGTGCTATTAGTGATGTTTCGTGATGAAACGAGGCGAGGGTCTCCAAAATGCCCGAACAACGCGAATATTGGGCATCAAGACCTGTTCTCAAATTAGACTGTACCATCGTTACAACAGCTATAGTAGTACTAATAAACAGAACAGCTAAGTAGCTTTAGGCGGTTCTGGACTGTCTACTGTTGCAAATGTGCATGGCGCTGGTTCAACGAGCTTTGAGGCAACCGAGAAACGTGGTCATGGTTATATTGCCATCCAGAAAACTCACTATGATTAATGAGCCGAAGATTTGCAGATCAACTATTCAATTCACGCCTGTATACGTAATTGCAATGTCGATTCAATAATGCCTCGTGCTGGCACTCAATGTCAAGGGAGATTGGACAAGTAAATCATACTGTAACAGATCTACGTTGAAGCGTGGTCCTAGCAATTGGGAGGGAGCGAAAACCTAACTGACTGGTATGAGCATTGAACGACCAAAGCGTAGTGATCAAAATCTCCCAAAAATTCAAAACCAACAAACATAGCCAAGGAAGCCAAGATTCTTAAGTTGAAAGATATTAATTATGTCGGTCTTTATTTACGATATTTACAGGGTCACCACTTTCGTTAGCTAATTTCAGAGTCCAGACTGAGGTCATCCCGCCGTTAAACGACCAACGCCACTCTCGATTATGATAGGGGGCTTGGGTGCCAGTGAGGAACAGACAGCCTCTGATTGGCTTGTACCGGAAGTGAAACCCGTTTCAGGCATCTTGGCCCCTCAGATATTCCAACCCCTGGATATAAATCCTTATGCAAAGCAAATAAATGTTTGGGAATTTACAACGTTGAAACTCTCGTGGAAACATGCCAACGAAACAGACAAATGACGATGAACACCCAGGACCTGAAGATCATGGACATCAGTCAGCTCTCATTCAGGGAGGTTTGAGGTTTCGCTCGTTACCACTGAGAAAACCCCTTGTCTCTCCCTTTGTCTTTGAGGTTTGGACCCTTGCCTCGCTCACAACACTAGCAAACCAGCCATCCGCAAACTTGACGACACCCAATCTGAGACAATTTACCAGAAGCAGTCCAACGGCGTCATAGCCACACAGATCATGAGAGAGTAATTAGCGACCGATCTAACCGTGAATGACCAGCATGTCCTAGCCTTCTCTTTAGTGTGTAATAGAATGCCGTACGAAGGAGTTTTGGCCATTCGATGTTATGCAATCATTTAAGCAATTGTGCACGTGGTGGAGCCTGCGCGACTCTGCAAGGCGCAGGAATCCAATCAATGTTTGGTTGAACAGTGAAGATCTGTAGATTCCAATCTGGAGAGATACTCATCCGTTGTGATTGACAGGAGAAATGATGGAAGCCCAGACCTTCTGGCGCCGTTCGCAATGTGACCCGATGCTGTGTACAGGCTCTGATTCGGCAATTCTTCTGCCGAGACGTCCCCTGGGTTTGCTGGTAACTGGCATTATCCAGGGACAGCCTTGGGGATCTCCGTGTATTCATTCCGACCACCAGCTGCTGGGTGCCTTGTACCTGCATTTATCGCGTGTCGTTGATCCACGGAGAGGTATTTACGACATGCTATTTGCCCCTACCAGCGCTTACAACCTTCAAGATCGGCCAATGACCCCAGAGCATTCTTCTTAGTTCGGTATCACGACGCAAGACCACTCTAATACCCCTGTGCGTTATAGGTTGACCCTTGGAACCGATGCAATTTTGACTGCGACACAACCAAACTATCCCCTCCCCTCTCAGAAGAGAAATGCTCCGCTGAGTGCCAAGATGAATTGAATTGCCCCCGGGCTAGAACCAAACACCCCATGCTCTTTGCTTTGCCTGTCAATGCCATGTTCTAGCGGCGTGTGCTCCCACTTCGCGGACGATCGTCCTCTCCATTCTCCATTTTTCCAGCTGTGCATTTCCTCTTGTTATTCCATTCTTTTTCGATTGCTTTTATTCTCGGGGTTTATCCATTCACTCTTTTGAAGTTCGGGCTGGCTCGCTTCACACTCATTCAGCTCTCTTTTCCGTCTCGTTGACGTTCGTATCTACACTCTTTTTTGGTTTCGACCATACCCACGTTCCTTGCGATTCTGCCCGTTCAATCTCATTCGTTTATCATTCAAAATACCGATTATCTGGTTCCTGTATTGTGAAGAGTATCGACACCTCGAGATCTTGAAAGGTGAAGCGTTTTGCGAAAGGAACGCGACTTACAAGACTCGGGAGAACCACGATTGTATCACAACCATTACTTTGCAATAACTTTACCTGGATCTACCGAACCTTGTGAAAACCGTTGATCGTCAAGTCGTTACAGAAAACGGCAGGCTGATATAGGCTCCAACGGTTCCCTAAAGTTTATCAACGAGGCTTGTCGACCGCTCATTTCGAAAACGGCTTTCATCTGAACTGTCGACATCATTACTCTCCACTACCGAGACTCTTCTGGTTCAGTTTAATTGAATTTCTGCCAAAAGCTTCCCGAAGCGTCTGTCAACCACATTACGCTGAGACAAGTCCACCGATTGTGCGGGAGTTGGCGTCCGTAAACCGGAAGCGGCACCATTGGACGAAGCATTCTTTGTCCTTGATTCAATCCAGCACCATCAAAGGACCCGGTGGCTCAATCCGGCAGTGTGGCAGTGACCTCGACGTTGGGATCTGAACCACGCGTTGGAATTCAGGGTCTCGGATTCTCAGCGGGGCTGGCCAGACTATTCGCAAGAGTGTGCGACCGTCGAACAATAAAGGTATCCCCAGCCATTACAACTTTTGGTTTCAATATTTCCTCTTTGATCCCTTCTTTCGTTTCTTTTTGAATCAATATTGTTCGGAAAGGGAATTTTGAGGGTTACAGAAACTCATCATCGATTTGACTGAAACTCCACAGTACGTTGACGGTAAGTACACTTCCACTTACACTTATGCCCTCACTTTACCATCATCGGAACTCGACTACAACGACTCCAAAAAAAAAAAAAAAAAAGCACCTGTCTTTTTAAAATACACAAAGAACATAGTTTTGTTCATATCTCCACGGGGAAATGGTCTTTGAAAATGCCTCCTTCCCATTTCGCGCATTGAGCCGTACCTGCGGCGGCTATCCGCTGCCAGCTGGCTTCCGCCTGAGTCCCTCCTTCCGTTTGATGCTCGAAAACAATGCTCCTTCCGTCCTTTGTCAAATTTGGACGATTGCTTGCACTTTCCTATAGACATGCAGTTTTCTTCATCATCATCATCACAATTCTAACATCTCTCATTCAGATCGCCTCATTGCATCGTCCACTCCTTCAAATATCGCCTCTCGAAGGCTGAATTTCAAGCCTGAATAGGCCGATACCATCAAGATGCTTAAATCACTCATCACTCTTTCAGCTGGCCTAGTAGGTAGCGCCCATGCTTTCTGGCGTATGGAGTGTCCTGGCCGTGTGGGACTTGCCCGTATTGATCCCATCGTCGATCCTGGCACAGTTTCTAAGCATGCCCACGCAATTCATGGGTCTTCCAGTAAGTCATGAACAATAAGACATTTCTGTGGTGCTATTCGTGCCATTATACAGCAAGCAGCAGGGCGCCTAAAGAGCTTCGCTAATATCGCATAGACTTTGCCGAAACCGTCACCACCGAACAACTCCTAGATGCCGATTGTACATCGTGTCGAGTAACACAAGACAAGTCTTCTTACTGGCATCCTGCTATGTATTTCCAAGACGGCGATTCTGGAGAGTTCGAGCTTGTTCCTCAAGTGGGTGGTATGCTTGCGTAAGTACCTCTTTAAGGATACCGGAAAGCAATATCCATAATCCTGAATGGTCAAACACGACGAACTGGAAGCTAATGCTCTAAAGTTACTACCTCCTCTTTGGAGATAACGTGACAGCTTTCCCTCCTGACTTCAGAATGCTATCTGGTTCAAATGACCGAAGAAGCTACACCATCGGTGATCCAAGCAAGCCAGACCCGGAGAAGTCTACGTGGCAAGCTCTCGGTCAGACTACGCAAAGCGATCTAGCTCAACGGGCACTCGGATTCAACTGTCTGAACTACCAAAAAGCCCCCGAGGGTACCCTCTATCGTCACTACATGCCTGATAAGGCTTATCTCGATGCGAACTGTGCCGATGGCATCCGTCTCGAAATCATGTTCCCATCGTGCTGGAAGGGTGGTGATGCTGTTGACAGCCAAAATCACAAGGACCACGTCGCATTTCCCGACCTCGTCATGACAGGCACTTGCCCTGAGGACTATCCTGTCCGGCTACCCAGTCTCATGTATGAGGTCATCTGGAACACAGCCGCTTTCTCCGATCGTAACGGCCGCTTTGTCTTTGCCAACGGAGACACTACCGGTATGTTTAAGCTCATGTCTCAAAATAGTACAATTTTTGACCTTTTCTATTAGGCTACGGTTTACATGCAGATTTCATCATGGGCTGGGAGGAAGAGTTCCTTCAGGATGCCATCAATACTTGCACCAGTGAAACAGGAAGAATCGAGGACTGCCCTCTCTTCGACGTTGTTAGCGAACAGAAGGCCACCTCATGCGAGATGAAACTTCCCAAAGCTTTGGCCAACGAGGATGTGAAGGGTCCCATGAAAGAGCTGCCAGGCGGCGATGGAGTTACTTATGGAGATGGCTCTGACGTCGAGCAGCCTGACCCAACCGATGGTGCTCATGCACCCACATTGACTTACTCACCTGGCGACCGACCAGAGAACTCTGCCTCGCCCCTTCCTGGTCAAGTTTTCAAGGTGTCGTCAGCCTATGGGGCTGCGGCTCCTGGCGCAAGCTCCAAGACCACTGCTAAAGATGTCCCATCATCCGTTGAACAGAAGCCATCTCTGTCCACGGATGAAGTCCTCATCCCCACAATTGACGCTGGAGATGTGGGCGCGGCTGCACTCAAAGAGTCTACGATTGCTGAGCCTCTCCCTGCTTCGGCACCTACAACCACCCCAGCACCTGAACTGCAGCCTGTGACAGACACAAAGAGCTACTTCAGCACACAGTTTGTAACAAACGGTAACCTCGTGAGCAAGATCCTCTGGGATGAGGAAGTGGTCTATGTGACCGATCTCCAAGAGGAAGTTGTGGTTGTTACTGTTACATCAACTGCTGTTGTCACACCCTCGGCGGCACCAGCCAGGAGGAGACGCCGTGGAGCTCACCTACATGGGCATGGACATGGACATCGATATTTCTAAGATTTAACAATGGGATTAAAAAGGAAAACAAAAAAGGACAAAAACATCTGCTTCTATTGTCTGGCTGGTTCCAGGTGTTCGTATGTTGTGCATGGTTGGAAGAGGAGCATTTGGCTTGGAGGTTTTTTTCTTCATAGGAGGACAATGGCAGCCCACGAGTTTGGGAACATGTATGTAAACTTAGAGAGAAACAACCTGCTACAAATACAGGAATGATGAATGATCACAACTCGTACAGCCAATTTCGAGGATTAATCTCCCCGGTGATTACGTATTCCCGATATTCCCAGCTGAAAACTGTGTGATAATCCATATATTTTCCTTGTTTCGAAGCAGACTGCAACTCTACGGTTTACCATATATACATTATGATCATATGCCTGTCGAAATGACGAATTAATTCAAGGTTTCTTGAATTTTCCGAAGTCAAGATGGTGCAGCTATCTTAGAGTGTCGTGAAGCTGGTGTCGTGGTTTGCTGGGGCTGGAATGGGTTACACCTAGCAACACATTCCTCATGATATTGAACTGAGACCCTGGAAATAACCTCAGCAAAACCGTCGACACGCAAGTCAAGAATTAAGATGAAAGCGGGCTTTTTCCCTTTGAAGGGTTTCTCCTTCATTTGGCTTCCGCCATTGCACGTTGTCTGTCCTTTTCAAGCCCCGTGTACTGAACTTGATAATTCTCGATACTCATGAAGCACTGCTGTTGGCTAAGGATTTCTCAAGATTCAGCTACGGCAGTGTAAATAATGATGGATCTCTCAAATATTTCGCGCAGAGCCATTCATGGAGCTGGTGGACTTGGTCTCGGATGGATCCTCACATTTTCCATTGGTGGTGCAGTCCTCCTTTTTGCGGCGATCGGCTTTCTTCTTACCTGGCGCGTCAAGTCTCGAGATAAAGAGGACGCGACTACTGTATATCAAGTGTCAGAAAACGTCGAGGACCATAGACGATCCATCTTTACAAAGCGGCTGGTCAAGCGCAAATACGCCATGTCAAGATCAGTCAGTCGACTCTCACTCTCGCTGCCGCCAGTATTACCACCACTCCCGACATATAACAGCTTTACCTTCTTCGGTGGAAACGGAAAACGTGGACGATCGAGTAGCTGGGTTGAAGAGGATAGATTTCACGGTCCAAGAGTCAGCAGGAGTCGTCGCGATAGTCTCTTTAGTCGCGATGGATGGCTGGGAAGAGCACCAACAATTCCAACTCTCATGACGGATGATGACCTAGAAAAGGCACAGGATAGTCAGGAGCTTGAGCAAGGGATCAAAGTTCAAAAGCGACAAAGCGTCGAGACTCTCAAGCCAAGCAAAACTGCACCTGAACTACCCATGCCAGAAGATGAGGCTCAGACGAGTCCCGTGCGAGCTCCCTCAAGAGCTCGTGTACGGGCTTCTGTAACAGATACAGATCTTCGAGATATCCTTCGAAGTACAGAACAGCGACTACGAGAAGGAACGAGCCGTTCGCCAAGCAAGAACTCGCGCAGCTCACCAACAAAACGTTCACCACAGAAAATCTCATCAGTGAGAAGCACACCACGCAAGAACTCTCCCACCAAGACGCCACATAGCCACAAGACCATATCATCTGAGGACTCAACCAACACAACTGGAACAGTTCGCATTTCGAGGATTCCGCCGAGCCCTACCAAGAGAGCTACTATCCATGTGGTACCTACAGATGCGCAGAATCGACAGGTTTCTACTAGCTCGATTGGAAGTGCTGCGAACAGCTTGATTGCTGAGGCGACGCAAGAGCTGGTACTGCCAGGAGGACTGTCAAGCCCAAGCCGAATGAGAGGGCGTCAATGGGACGCTCCGGAAGACCAAAGCCCCGAGAAGCAAGACCCTCAGAAGAAGACTTCAAATAAACAGTCTGAAAAAGAGGATAGCCCCGATAGACGGGCCTCACAAGACAGCCAAGCATCAAGTTCACTTTCGACACTGTACAGCGCCAATGACCCCGAAGAAAAGGACCAACCAGATCCATTTGTCGAACGGAAGACACCTGGTTTTATGAGTTCAGAAAGCAGAGGATCTTTGTTTGGAAACCGAGCATCACACAAAAGGGGAAGGAATTTGAGCATATCGATCCCAGGCGGACAATCTATCTTCAACACAACAGGACAACTTCGGCCTTCGTTTGTAAGCACACAAGCTGTTGGAGGCCCTCCTATCTCCTCATACTTGCAACCGCCACCAGAGCGATTCCAGCGTAACGATACGTACTCACGCGATCAAGATGGTATTGCTCTTGCGTTCCCGGTCAGCAATTCATACACCAGCATCCTGACACCATCTGTGACGACTACCGAGGGGGATAGCACACTTTCACTTGGAAATAGGATGAGCGAGAGCCCCAAACCTGAAGTACCGGAGCGTGTGAGGCCACTGCTGCAAGAGAACAGACATAGCGTGGCGACAGTACCGAGCCCCTCGACAATGACTTCTTCGCCATTCGACGAGCAGGATATGTTATCACTATTAATGGGCACCGCACCCAAGAGAGCACTCCCTGAGCCACCAAAACATATCGCCCAAGTCGACCAGATCGTCATGCCAAAGCCAGTGTCGCCAATGCCGAGACGAGAGTTCTCACAGCATCTGCGACAAATGTCCTCAACAGCGAATACCATATACCATGATGAGCCACCGGTGGACTCCCCAAGCGCGATTTCTACAGGATCACCCCTTCGTCGTTCCATCTCACGCTCGAAGAAGGATATGCCGAACCTTGCACCGCCGACTGTACCAAGCATGGGATCCCTCGGCAATTCGATCATGGAGCTCAGGAGGATGAACAGCATGGTTAGTTCTTATAGCGGCAACTCCTTAGGATCTTCTGTCAACGAACCTGATTCGCCGACACTGCCGATGTTGAACTTGACCAGTAGCTTCTCGCGAAGAACTATGAATCCAGTCACACCTAGAGCTAGCATGTCTGGTCGCCAAAACTATCTCAATCTCGGAAGTCCTAACAAGAACTCGTCGGGATCAGTTGTGCCACCTATGCTAACTCGTCCACTACCACAAAGCCGCAGCAATCGTTCAAATTTAGGAGTTGAAATACGCGAGGATGATATTGATGAGGGGAAAGAGAATCAAGAACCATCGTCGACATCAAGTGGCCTCAGAGAGACGCGAAGGAGTGCGAACATGGGACGTGATACTCGCGACTTGAGCCAGGCACCGAGCAAGACCAAACTTGGAACTGTGAGTGAGCTCATCGCTGAAAGCAAACGCGATAGTAAGCGCAAGAGCGTGGATTCGATTGGATTATACGACGCGGATGGATTTTTGAAGAGTTCGCCTGTGGATGCGAAGGGACGATGCCTACGCATGTAAATGGAAAGTTCTAGTTTTTCTTCATCATTTTCTTTTGGCTTTCTTTTGTTTGTCGAGGACTCTTCATCTCATGTAACATCAGCAGGCTAATTTATGCACTTTTTACTGGGGATTGGATTTACCGGGAGCTTTCGGACTTGAGTTTTATTGGGTTGATCTGTAGGTAGCTTAGGTAGAAGCTCGTTGGATATATACCCTTCGGACGTAATCTTAATAGAAGATCGTATTTATACTGGCTGCCTTGAAAATAAAAGGTTCTTTTCTTGAGTTGCTATATCAAAGTGAAACTCGTAATGCATCGATTAATTTTGTATTTTATACCATAACGCCCTGCCATGTACTTTTGTGAGGTATCAACTATTACTCCACTCGTGGTCGCTTGTTGTCAGGATCATCAGCGACGGAGGTTTCGGCTGCATCAGCGCCCTCAGCTTCGTCGCGATCTCGCACTCTTCCCGCGCCTTCTCCCAGTTCTTCCTCTTGACCCTCAGCGCCAGGTCCAATCCAATTGCCATCTTCGTCGAAATACTCGTTCACGTTATCCGCTGTGATCCAGCCGCCGCTACCAGGCATAGGAGGCGGTAGGCCGCCATTGCTAGCACCACGCAGAACTCCTGTGAAACCCTCAATGGCCTGGTGCTCCTCGCTGCCCTCGAAGACAATACGATCGTACTCATCCTCGTCCTCTTCGCCATCATTGGGGTCAGGGTGAAGGTCGGAACAGTTGGCCATGGCGTCGTACAGTTGCTTAGCGACACTGGACTCAGAATCTGATTTGGGTGGGATGATGGTAAGGTCTATTGTGCTGAAATCATCGTCTTCGGCACCGCCATCTGAGAATTCAAGCTGCATCCATACGGCTTGGGTGCGAGGCGCATCT
Organism: Fusarium acutatum; assembly: GCA_012932015.1. Taxonomy (NCBI): domain Eukaryota; kingdom Fungi; phylum Ascomycota; class Sordariomycetes; order Hypocreales; family Nectriaceae; genus Fusarium; species Fusarium acutatum. Next base: position 171,410 of record JAADJF010000054.1, read on the forward strand.
GTTTCGGGACCTAGCTGTTTGATCGCGTGGATGGATATCGAGGGATAAGGAATTGAGACACCTGCCTCAACCTTGGGACTAAAGATAGTCAAGGCCCTTTGCGAGGTTAGTTTGAGTTATACTATACCATTAAAACATTAGACGTACTCTGAGTTCACAAAGACTTCCACTGCCTGCTCCACAAGCTCCTCGACATCACCATTTATGCTGTCGCCTTCAGGAGCACTAGGCTTCTCGCTTGAGTCGGCAGGAAATAGAGCTAGACTACCGCATTGCGCCTTGGGAATCCATGCCTTTGCGCCTTCGAGATGGTAGTGAAGAACAGGCTTTCCACTGACGAAGCTTTCGGGCGTTGTTGACTGGTACTCGGCCAGAGGCGTGTAGTCTTCGGCCTTTGGCGGTGTGCGGATCGTCGTTGGCAACATGACTGGGTGTTTGGCGTAAACTGGTTTGTTTGGAATGGAGGGGTTCACCAGGCAGCTGAAGAAAATGTATATCGCCGCCAAGGTGGGAGAGCTTTATCGTCGGTCGAGTCTTATCGATAAGCTTATCGCACTATCATGACCAGACAGGCGCGTCGCTTCACCTCAAACCTCAAACTGACTTACACACTCAACTTTACACGATTCCAAATTCCCTCTTCTCTATACACAGTACCTATCATTAAATATTACGGGAGAAAGATATCTTCAAGATCTTATAAAAGTGCTTGAGCCGATATCCTAATTACCCCAAGATTGGTATAATTGCCAACATGCGCGACAACAAGCGTAGGCTTCACTCATGCACGATGCACAACATAAAGCTAATTCAACCTCAGGATCCCATCCTCTTCTGGAGCAAGTCCCTTTAACAGTCTCTCCATTTGTGTCACTTCCAACAGCGACAACACTCTCGTATAACTACAAGACTATGCCCTCAAACATCCCACCCTCGTCCCTGGGCATCGAGGCAGCGTCAGATAACCCCGCAGGCCAAACCAAGCCTAAATACGTGGTCTCCAACTCTGGTCATGCCGCACATCCAGAAGACATCATTGCCTCATGCCGCGCACTTCAAGCTTACGTGACCAAAATGCAAGAGGATGCAGAGCGTGAGCTCCGAGAATTTGATGAGAAGATCAAGGCGCGTGAACTCGCGGAGAAGAGGAGAGTTGCGCCGGGTTGGCTCGACAGTGAGATGCACATGTTGGAGCCCGAGAGAAGTACACCGGTGCAGCAACAAGGTGCTGGAAACGTACCAGAACATCAAAACACTCAGAGCGGAACCAATACGAATGCGACAGAGGACCAAGGTGCAGAATTGGACCGAGTATTTGGCGGGATGGCTCTGAAATAAGCCATTTGAGTTGACATTTTACGAATCACGACCAACGGCGCAAGAGATAGTTCTATAAAGCCTTGCTCTTGTTAGTTTTACGCAACGGCTGCTTCTTTACCACAAGACCGTGGACTTTATCAGGTTGATGCTTAACAGTTGCGAGCTCTATATCTAGCTTTTGTCTATTTCTTAATGGTGGACATAGAACTATACTACGCATCTGATACATTCGACACTCTTCAATTTTCCCTGATCACAAAGGCATGAATGTTCATTTAGTGTCGCTTGGAGGAAGCAGCCAAGATCTTGTTAGCGGCGTGTGCAGCAGCAACCATAATGGAAGCCTGGGTATTTCCAGTTGGGACCTCAGGATGCATGCTACCATCGACAACAAACAGGTTCTTGGTTCCCCAAACTCGGGTGTCAGGCCCAACGACGCTCTTGCCATCGTTCTTGGCTCCCATATTAGCCGACCCGAGGTGATGGTTGCCACTGTACGAAACCTCGAGAATAGTGTCGGCGGTGACATTGCTAGGTACACTCAGAACGCTACCAGGCTTACGCGCGTAGCTAAGAAGTTCGGCGACAAAGGTCTTCAGAGCATCGCGGTCACCATCGGTATTGAGGAATGGTTTTTGGGTGATGTTGGTGTTGCCCTCAGGAGTAATCTCGAGGGTTCCGTGGGATGTAAGACCGTGGGTGAGATAGACCTTGGCTGAGATGGTGTTGTTCTCCGGGGCATTGACTGTGCCTTGTACATAGCGGGTCACTCCATCACTGCCTTCAACGCTCTTCCAGAAGTTAAGACGCTGAGCTGACTGCGAGAGAAGGCCACTTCCTTCAGCAAACAACTCAACAGTCTCATCGTTAGGCTCAGTGAATGCCTCCTTGGGAAGGGCTCGAAGCTTATTCTTGGTCTGGAAATCCACCACAACAATGGGATGGTCCCTCAGGTGCTGACCAACGGGAAGGTTGATCCACTGAGAGGCAGGAGGGAGCTTGACGTTCGTAGAGCCGGACTGGACAATGCGGATTTGCTTCTTTGGTCCAATGCCTGAGTTGAAGAGGATTCGAGGTGTCGAGTGGGTGCCAGATGAGAGGACCACGGAACCACCCTTGCTCAGCTTAATGATCTCACGAGAACCGTCGTCATGCTCCACTTCGATGCCGTTAATGATAGGGCCCTTGCGAACAGCACGGATGACCTTAGTGTGAAGCTGCAAGCTGAAGTTGTCGAGGGCCTGTGCAGCGGGTAGAATATCACGAACGGGACCACCTCGAAGTCCATTGCTGATCTAAGTGATGTTAGAGCTTTCTCCCAAGTACAGGGATCAAACTTACCAGCCAAGGAGGATGCGTAAAGATCTTCTCCTTCGCCTCGACGTTCTCAAGAGCATTGACTTCATCCCAACCATTGCTCTCAAGGAACTTTGACATAACCTCAAAGGCACCATCATCATAGCGTTTTCCATCGGCCGAGGGAAGAATGCTCCCGGGCATACGTTCAAAAACCCTCTTGGCAGCATCGGACACTCCATCCTCCCATTGCCACCCCCTAGGCCAGCCCTCAAAGTCAGCAGCTCGGGGCTTGACAAACATGAGAGCGTTCAACATGGTAGATCCACCGAGCAGGCAACCTGCTGAGGCAGCAATGTCTGTGCACCACTGAATGGTCGGTGAGATATCGGTGTAGTAGGCCATGCCTGGAACATCGTATGCGGTGACGGTTTTGTTCCACTTCATCAAGTCATCTCGGTTACCCGTTGAGTAGAATGAAGGACCACCACGCTCAACAAGAAGAACCTTGTGTCCAGCATTGGCGAGTCTCTCGGCAACAACCAGACCCGACGCTCCGGCACCGGCTACGATGTAGTCGTAGGTGGTTTTCCGCTTAGTAGTGTTACTAGCAGAAGCAAGGCCTAGCAGAGCCGAGCCGATAATAGTGGCGAACTTCATTTTCACAGCCGGAAAAGACAAAGAGGAAATGGCCTGAAAAGCAAGTCTTGAAGACTTGCCAATGCCCTTTTTATATCCATCGTGGGCAGAGGATCTTGTAAGAGATTAGATGAGATTGATAAACTCCCCATATATGGTTGCTGCATCTAGCATAAGTGCCGACGCTGAGTGGATTGCTGGTGGGTAATGGTAACATTAAGCTTGTTCTTGAAAGTTACCAGATGGGGATCGACAGGCATTAAGACGTTTAGTTTAGCACTGTTGTCATGGCATGGCTGAGTTTTAAATACCTCGTCTGAATGGAATCTGAGAGTGGTGCTCTTGGCTTACTCTTTTATGTGAAGGTAAGGCACTGAATTTATGCCATGTCATGTTCACGTATTGCCTCGAGTCTGTTCAAGTTCCTCTCACCGTGTAACTAGAGAGGCCCTCGAAGTTAAACAAATCAACCTCGGTCAATGTGCATAAATTTCTATTCAAGTGCGTGGCAATAGACGACGTCAGCTTGGCTCTTGTGGAGACTGTCCATGTCGTCCGTTTATTCCGAAACCCTGGTTCTTGACGCTATATATCATTTTCATCAGATAACATCTTGGCTAAAAGTTCTTCCATCAATAGAGCCCACCAAGCCGGGTGATGGCAGTCATGTAAGGGAAGCTTTGTAGAATAAGCTATAGGTGATGTTCCTGCATGTTTATGCCTGATACAAAAATTGAATGGCACTTGTCCTTATGCTCTGCGTTCAGAGAACAGCCTTTCGAAGTAAGCTAAATTGCAGAGTGTATAGTATTTATAACCGCTCTTTACATGCCAGTATCTTCTGAAGAAGTATGAGATTATCATCAGTTCAGAGGTGAGCAAAGAACTTTACTCCGACCAAGGAGAGCTTTCTGCCAAGACGAGTCCAAATTGGCCTGCTTGGCGATTTGCATTGATGGTGGAGACATATATTGTGCTGTCAAGCGGCTGCTGCTCTATTCAAGAACTGATGGGCATTTCGTTCAACGTTGTAGCAAAGAATCGTCTGAAAGAGATTCACTGTCACGATGCGGCCAGCTCGTGTTTTTCAGAGCTTGAACCTAAGATACTGGCTACATAACTCCTCATTACTTACCATCACTTTTTCAGCCCAGAAAATATCTATACTGCTAAAGGTGTATTGCGAAGCAAATAGCCATTATTTTGTTTCTCTAATCCAAGAGTTTGGTATATTGTGTCAGCTTCAGTGCTAAGGTAGATTGCTAAGTTCACTCTGTTAGCAACTTATGACCGTGAATCACAATGAATATCCGTAGTGAGGCATCGGTCCTCTTTAAAATCAATAAATCCTTGTACTTTTTGGTCAAACAAAATCTTGTGTAACCACATTTTGCGGATAGTGGCATTTCCTAGTCGACTCCACGCTTAACAAAGTGAGCAATACCGGTTGACGACAACATCAATATTCACGCTTTAGAGCAGAGCAATGATTTTGCAGTTGTTTTGTTCAAACATGTGGGAGGATTATAGGTATTTATTATTTGCGTCACAGCAAGGACAACTCGGAAGCATTTGTGTAGTGTTTTATTGGGTTGACTGAGGAGGGCAACAATCGCAAGACAATGGCACTTTATCTATAGGACAACAGCTGGCCGATTAGATACTATACTTGAATACTGTGGCGGTATTCTCAAAACAAGACGTAGCAGCGACTTTCTGCAGGTTCACAAACTCTATCGCAACCACGCTTTTACAAGTAACGTAGTTGTTCGTCACTTTAATGGAATGGAATGGATGCCTTCATCGACCGAGGGCAGTGATAGGGAGTGGATGATTCAGAGGGTGCCTTCCATCCCCAAAGACAATCTCGCTCCACACTTCTTCATCCATTGTCAATTATTCAGCCGAACTTTTCATCCATTGTTCTTCATCTTCGCACACTGGTGATACCTTCATCCCCATACCGTAGGTGTTATAGTGGAGACAAGTGTGCGCGGCAACTCTATTGTTCTAAACAACTCTCCAACACTCGATTTGTCTCCGCTGCTACAAATATGGTGAGCTTGCTAAATGCCAAGGGCAAGCATTTGCTTAGCCCACGGCCTGAGCCCCAAAACACGAAGAGGTGTCGGGCTACATATGTGGTTGAGTCGCCAGGAGGAACGATGAGAGAAACAGACCCTGCAGCTTTCCACCGGCCAAGGTTCTCGAACATGTCCGCCACGCAGCGCAAGTCAAATGAGGCCAAAGTTCCTAAGATCGTGGAACCAGACCCAGGACCAACTACTGGATCCCTCGCTGCTAGCTATCCGCTTCGTCCTGCCGCCAGCCGTCAGAGAACGTACCCGCAACAACAAGAAGAGGAACAAGATGAAGACCACGCCGCTCTTCATCGATACACGAACCATGATCTCTCCCAGCAGCATCTTATCACTCTGTCTGTTCGCGAGAAGCTCCGAAAGGGCATCGCCATGGGCTTTGCCAACAACTTAGCACATACGAATGCCACACAAGATGTGCTTCAACAAGGCTCACGAGGAAGCCCAGGACCGCAACCCATGGATACCATGACGATCAGTGGAATGATGACGAAAATGGATATGCATTATCATATGATGCCTGACCTTTCTCGTCTTCACTCCAAAGGAGTCAACAATCGTAAGGCAGCGGAGATGGTCAACCATGAGCTGATCGACAATGCGCCTGGAGCCACTGGGCGAGCCGAATTTCTTAGGAAGAGGTCTCAGCATATTAAGGCCCGGGAGGTTCCGGTGTGAGTGTCGACCATCATCATATATCCGTGTTGGTAGTTCATACTTACAATTCTTCCTAGACGAGTAGCTAGTGAGCGTCTCCATGTCATTACTGGAACTGCCAACAACAATCGTTATGCACCCTTCCCAATACTTGATCTTCATCCTGAGCGCCTCATGCGTGTTGAGCCCTTTCCCAACAAAAACGACTCGTCTCTCATTGTTCCTCTAAATTCGGAAGGATTGATGGCGTGGCTTGAATGGGCATGCCGCCGCTTCGGGTACTGGAAACTTGAACTTGACTCACTCCATTTCAAACATGACATGGTAAGGAACAAGATGCTGAAACGGAGTTTGAGCCTCGGTACACACAGTCCAGTATCGGCTGAGATCGCAGACAGTGTGGATGCCCTCAAGCTCGATGCTCGAAAAGGCAGCATCACTTTATATGAGGCAAACGTGTGAGTTACCTTCAGGAGTGAATATGAACACAATACTGATTGCCGATTTGAAGTACGTGCGGAAGCCCTCTGCAGCAACAGAGATGGACATGGTTCAAAATTGTCAAGCCGCTTCTTGATATCAAAGGCCCTGTGCCAGAGAAGTATCGCACAGGCGATGCCACCATGGTGTTTGCCATTCCCACGTCTAAGATCAAGAAGATCAAGGAAGAATGGGACCCGCCCTTGGCCGTTCCTCAAGCCAAAAGCCAAGGGCCGTCCCAGCAGGATGCCTCTGCACAGCTTGGAGACTTCGGACGACTCAATTTGGAATCTTACACCCAAGAAGCGACACGCCAACTGACGCTCGAATGGAGATACAGCGAGAAGGGCATTCCAACCTTTGCAGTAACGCCCCATCCATGGTTCATGAAGAAGTTCCCTCCAGACTTTCTCTGGATAGAGGATGCTCCCATCTACTCTACCGACGAATCCTGGTGGGATCGCCTTGGTGAGAAAGCCATCAGCGATCGGGATCACTGGCACTATGTTCAAGCGCTCATGTCAGGAGACATTTGTCTCGTTGAGGCCAAGTCCAAGAAAGAAGGTAAATGGATCAAAGTCGCACCTCAAGTACCGAAGGGCAATACTGGGCGAACTTCGATGTCCAATCCGGGTGTCGGGAACTATCAATCCAAGACGGCCTTGGCAGCATCTGGGTTGCGCAATGAGGTCCAGCGAGATTAAGTGTGATCGACCAACAGAGTTTGATATCAAGTCGGACGCAGGGATCATCAGCATTTGCCTGCTACAGAGGCGCTGAGGTGAGACACAGATGGATGTCATCGCTACAACACCTATTGGAATTAGATTGGAGTGAAGGCGGCATTTGAGCAGACTGAGACACTGGATGAAGGAGAACAGAACGGCCTATAGAGACTGAGGCTTAGTCTTGGTAACTGGTGTAGAGATGTTAGCATATAAATAGGTTTGACCGAGAATTAGATGGCTTACGCAGGTAATATAGGCCTGTCCTGTTCTTTCATAGTCAGCCAGCGCAATTCAGCAATTCGCACTACTTCTTTTTCTTCCCTTTAGGTGTATCATGCTTCTTGTCTCCAGACATACCAGCCCTCGCAAAGGCGTCGCTGGCCACGGAAGTGATCAATCTGAATCTTTTGGATCCTAAATGGGCACCCCCATACCAGCGTGTAACTACAACCATAGAATCCCAAAGATCCATGGACTGCATCAGCTGCAGGAGTCGGGATCCGGCTCCCGTCTCACCATCGTCATTGAATTGCTGATGGCCAGTGCCCTCACCTCTAATACGCCACGCCGTGATATTGTGCGTTGCATTGCGTATACGTTTATCTGATTCAAGAAGAGACTCAACGTAGAAATTGGCCTGCGATGGAGATGTTACAGGGGTAACGTGTGCTATGAACTCTGTAATGCGCTTTGAGGCTGTCCAAGCTGGGGGCTGTGATTTAGGCAGAATGGATTGGACTGCTCTCTTCGCAGCCATCATGTACTGCAATTGGATGGCAATGAATCAGAATAGGGTTAACTCAGACAAGAAGGAGGTTAATTTTGTGTTTCAATGTCTTGGACTGCTTTATGCCTTGTCTTGGAGTAGCTCAGTACGTAGTAGATACCCCGAAACAACCACAATGATAATGGGAAAGTTTTGTATCATGGACAATTCTTCTCCAACTGCAAGCTCGATTGATGGAGGAGAGCTCCAAAGCTCAGCGGCTCTTGGCTTATATGATTGGTCGTCTTCTTTTTCCAGGGGATTCTCTGACAGGTCATGAGCTGGTCAAAATTGCGATTAGTTACCAGGAGCTACTAAGCAAACGCAAGGCGGGGCGGGTTAATATCAAAGCCGAGAGAGCGCAAGCAGGATAGGAGCCTCCAGGTCCCCGCCAAAAATCCTCCATATCCACATCCACCACTGAACTTTTCTGTATGTGCGCGCCCGCCCCTCAACAACTGTTCTTTTAGCCTTTTGCCCCTCCGACACCGACAACCCGGCACCTTTTATTCCTTCGAACCACGCCTGATCGAATCTGTTGCCGTCACTTGAAAGAGAATTATACCGTTGAGCCGAAGAAACACTAAAACCCTCGCCCATCATGCAGGCTCCGGTGGTGGTTATGAGTGAGTCTATACCTCTACAAAATATATAACCCCCACACTAGAAGGCGAACCCCTGGGCCCTGAGCCTGAGAGAGGGGAGCTTCCAGTATCTCTTTCAATTCGGAATCGAGGCTGACCGAGATTCTACAGACACCAACAGTGGTGAGAGGCAGACTGGCCGGAAAGCCCAGCTGTCCAATATTGCTGCTGCCAAAACGTATGCCATTGTCCCTATCCTCGAGTCGCGTGCCCGACCCTAACCACCGATCCTAGTGTTGCCGACATTATTCGATCATGCCTCGGCCCCAAGGCCATGCTAAAGATGCTGCTCGACCCCATGGGCGGCATCGTTCTCACAAATGACGGACATGCTATCCTCCGAGAAATTGAGGTCTCCCACCCTGCCGCGAAGAGCATGATTGAGCTCAGCCGGACACAAGACGAGGAAGTTGGGGATGGAACCACAACCGTTATTATCCTGGGTAAGAGAGCATGGCTATACTGCAATGCTAGTTGAGCATATCACTGACATCATCTGAACAGCTGGTGAGATTCTCGCCCAAGCTCTTCCCCAGCTCGACCGTAACATCCACCCTGTCGTCATCATTTCCGCCTTCAAGCGAGCCCTCAAAGATGCCCTTGAGATCATCGAGGAGATCTCTCTGCCGATCGATGTCAACGATGACAAGGCCATGTACCAGCTCATCTCTTCTTCAATTGGCACCAAGTTCGTTTCTCGATGGATGGATCAGATGTGCGACCTCGCCCTCAAGGCTGTCCGCACTGTGACATGGGAGGCTGGTAACGGCAAGACTGAAGTCGACATCAAGCGATATGCCAGAGTGGAGAAGGTACCTGGCGGTGAGATCGAGGACAGCAGAGTTCTTGACGGTCTTATGCTCAACAAGGATATCACACATCCCAAGATGCGCCGGCGCATTGAGAACCCCCGAATCGTTCTCCTCGACTGCCCTCTTGAGTACAAGAAGGGCGAGTCTCAAACCAACATCGAGATTACCAAGGAGGATGACTGGAATCGAATTCTGCAGATTGAGGAGGAGCAGGTCAAGGCTTTGTGCGAGGCGATTATCGCTGTCAAGCCTGATCTTGTCATCACGGAGAAGGGAGTGTCTGGTGCGTTCTGAATCCATGACTCCTGAGGAGCATGCCTTACTAATCTCTGTCATAGATCTTGCCCAGCACTATTTCATGAAGGCCAACATCACAGCTCTCCGCCGAGTTCGAAAGACCGATAACAACAGAATAGCCCGCGCTACCGGTGCCACCATCGTCAACAGAGTAGAGGATCTCCAGGACTCCGATGTCGGTACCAGATGTGGCTTGTTCGAGATTGAGAAGATCGGAGACGAGTACTTCACATTCCTTACCAAGTGCCAGGACCCTAAGGCCTGCACAGTCCTTCTCCGAGGCCCCTCCAAGGATGTCCTCAACGAGATCGAGCGAAACCTCCAGGATGCCATGGGTGTCGCACGAAATGTTATGTTCTCTCCTCGGTTATCGCCTGGCGGTGGTGCTACAGAGATGGCCGTATCCGTGAGGTTGGGTCAACTCGCCAAGAGTATTGAGGGTGTCCAGCAGTGGCCCTACAAGGCTGTAGCAGATGCTCTTGAGGTTATTCCTCGAACTCTCGTCCAGAATGCTGGTAAGAGCCCTGTCCGTGTGTTGACAGATCTCCGAGCCAAGCAGGCCGAGGGTAAGAGCACCTGGGGTGTCAACGGTGATACAGGTGCCATTGCAGATATGAAAGAATACGGAGTGTGGGAGCCTCAGGCTATCAAACTCCAGAGTATCAAGACCGCCATTGAGGTAAGCATTTCACGACATTCCCTGTCATTTACAACTACAGAAGAGGATACTGACGATCTGAACAGGCTGCTTGCCTTTTGCTCCGAGTTGATGACATTTGCAGTGCCAAGAAGGCTGCGCAGATTGGTGGCGGCGGCGGTGGTGAAGAATAAAGAGAAAGAGCATGTTTGTAGATGACAATTCTGATGTGTCTGTATGTGAGTGAGCGATAGTGGGATAGGCAGGCGTGTAATTCGGACTGCTTATACGAATGTCTGTTTGGATGGACTGGTCATACCCCTCTGTACTAGCCGAAGGAGCAAAATAGACAAACAAGGAAAATAGGAACACAGTGGGCGCCGGAGCGAGCATGATATAGCTCCGGTGACTCTTCTCAAGGAAAGAAATGGGTATCATATAAAATTACCTGCTTGAGGAATACTGTTGCGTCTACTTACGACGCCCTTGCGAGCCATTCTTCTCCTATAATCTAGGTCTCAAGTATGATTCCGATAAAGCGTCCTTCTCACCCCTGCCACTTCGGTGCAACAGGACACGACTTCTTGGGCTGCTGGCCTTTTGCATTCCTTTTTGTTTAGTCATCTTCGTCGTGAATGACTAGTCCTGTAGGTTGTATCGACGGCGTTAATTCTGTATCGTCCCTACCATGCTCAGTCTTGGCCTTAGAATCCACATCAGCAGTGTTCTTCTCAGCATTGTTTTCCGCGAGTGAGGAGGCATCTTTGGACTGTGTCGCGTTGGGCGTTTTGTCAGTGGTGGCAGGGCCCTTGCCCTTCTTAGACTTGCGGGCCTTCATCTTCTCCCTCTTTTCGCGATTCTTGCGCGTGCGTTCTTCGTCTTTGCGATCGCGTTCAGCCTTGTCCTTGTTAAACTCTTCGATGTCCTTTTCGCGGCGAATATCCTCGTCCATACTGCGCAGACGCTCATACTCGCGCCGACGGCTCGCCTTATACACATGAAACTCGCCTGAACCGGCACCTGCACTAGATCCTTGAACATTGGTGACAATTTCCGGAGGGGCGGAACGCAAGGCAGAGCTGCCGGAGCCGGAGGTAGAGGACTCGGGGATACGGATGATTTGGTCGGGCTTTGAGAAGAGAGCCTCTACCGAGGCGGCTTGCGCTGAGACGGGCGTAAGAGCGCGCTTCTTGGTAGGGCGATGGGATCGGGGATCGGCCGACGTTGGTACCGATTCGGGACCAGGAGCAGACATTTTGGAGAAAAGAGGTAAAAAGAATGAGTCAAAGAAATGTTGGTTATCCGATGCCTGATCTAAGGTAAGATGAAAATGGGCTGAGGCACGCGTGAGAATGAGACGTCGACGGGCGCGGTAGATAGCCTGAATAGGCAGAGGATCGTCGGGTGAATTGAAGTCCGTTGAATGATTGATTGATTGGGACAAGAACCTCTGAATGGGAGCGGTCAGATGGTTGGCACGTGAAGAGAGCAATGGCCGGCAGATGCTAGATGGTTGTGTTGGTTTGTTTGATGCGTAGGATAAATCGAAGATAGTGGATGCTAGCCAGGATCTGATGAGAGTGGCGTTGATTTGAGTACAAGGCCCACCGGGAGCAAGAAAACATCAGACCTTAATATAGGGTGATAAAATTAACTTAGCACAAGGTATCCTAAACCTATATTAAGTTACCTAAATCTTTTTGTCATTTAGGATCAAGGTCCTGAGTATTCTTTCCGCCACTAGCAAGGTTACCAAGGATTAGCCTAAGCAGCCGCTGGGGGAAAAAGTTGATCGCACCGGAATGGGTGTCTGAGGGTCGCCTGATAAGCGCGCGGCAGTTGAATTGACATCTCAGGCACAAAAAAGTTCCAAGCCGCGTCAGCAAGCCACAAAGCGACTCTGCGTGATGAACATGTGATTGATTGCAGTCAGGAAAGGCAACTATCTTCGTTGCAGAATGCATCAGTACTGCAGGCGGGAGCAGAAGGGGAAAATGCAAGACAAAGCCACTGATCAGAGTTAGTATCAGATCGTCTCTGGGTGACTTTATCCCAGATATACGATGTTGCAATCGGCGCCTGGGCGCTTGCCGTTGCAGATCACATCACCTTACCATGTCTCCGCTGTAGCCGTCATTCTTCAGGTGATGAGATTGAATCCAGATGGTCCAAGACAAACAAGGGGTCGTCTAGATCCGATAGATGGTAATTAGCCGGCGGAACATAGATAAACACCACGAGATTAATCATGATCATGTCCACGGGAGGGCCGAAAGAAAACAAGAAAATGGAAAAGGAACAAAACGAGACCCATGCATGGGAGAGGCATGAACATGAACTTTGGGTGCCGTCGTGACTCAAACTGTCTGCTACATTGGCCGGGATTACTCAATCTGGCTCTGCAGATCTCCAGGATTGGCTAACCAACACCAGATTGCCAGATTCTCAGTATCTTTGACAAGGGAGAGCAAAAAAAGGATCAAGTCAGTTCCAGGGGTACGGGAATGGTAAATCATATGATTTGATATCAGCGGATATTGTCCGCCGCCATGCAATGTCCGTCCGCGGGCAGAACAATTCAAGGTCATAAACATGTCAAACACCGAATCGTATCAGTCTTCGGACTTATATCGCCAGATTGTTCCAGCACGCTTTTCGATTTGATCATGATTAGGTAGCAAGAACCGTTTGCGGGCCCCTCCTCCAGATCGTGCCATGGGGAGGGGAGCTGCCCCTTGTGCCTTTGCTTCATTCGTAATATTAGCAGGGATTCGGAAAGATTTGGTTGGGACTAGTCCATCTTCCAAGAACTCTTATGGGCTGTTTCTGTCTCTGTGTGATGACCAGCTTGAATATGGCCTCCATTGTCATTGGTCAATCATTGTGTGCTTGGAGGCTTGACCGTTGACGACTGAGAAGCTGTTTTTCTGTTTCGGTCGACAGATGGCGGGGCGGCTCCGGCCCCCAAACGAGGGTGCTGGTACCTACCTCGAAAGTACAGCACCCTTGGAATCTCCTCCCGTTTCCCGGCGCCACCTCTCCGCTCGGATGGAAGGTTCAAGGTGCACGATACGTGGTCCCTAGGTAGATAGGCGCACACATCCTTTCTTACTTCCTCCAGTTGGGCTGAGGTGGTGGTGGGGGGTATATCCCGGCATTTTTGGTGGGGCGTTTTTTTTTGTCGGAAACATGATTGCATGGCATGGCATGGGCTTGCACTTGCCCTCACTCTGATGGATGCTTCAGGTCAGGATGTCTCGTGAGCTTGAGCCAACGACTACGGGATTAGACAAGCCTCACTAAAAAAAGACGTTGCAATCCACGCTTCATCTTCCTTTAGCTTTTCTTCGTTTGTTTTTATGACGCTTACCTCCTGCTCTTTCTTTTAAACTTCCATCCTCTTCTCTCTTAGGATTCATAATTGGTGACTCCTGCCTATGCTTTGGCTGACCAATTGCAAAACTATCTATCCCCTACTCCGCCATATTCTATCCCGTCTTGACCCAAGCTGTCTCACAACTTGAAAACCTCCCTTCAACTTATACAGCTATTGTGAATACGCTCAGGACCCCGGAATATCAAACTCTCCTTTCGACTTATCAGAGACACGCTCAATCACTTAAAGACTACCCCTCTATATCACATCTCCAAAGCATCATGACCAAGCCACGCTTGATCATTCTAGTTCGCCACGGCCAGTCCGAAGGCAATAGTACGTTAATGCTCTGGATTTTTCGTCCCTCATTGTTCAACACGTGCTGACATTTATAAAGAGAACCGAGAAATTCACCAGACCGTTCCCGATCACCGAGTCAAACTTACGCCAGAAGGCTGGAACCAAGCCCACGATGCCGGACGCCGTCTCCGAAGCCTCCTCCGTCCTGACGATACCTTACAGTTCTTTACCTCTCCATACCGCCGCACACGTGAAACAACAGAAGGAATCCTCGAGAGCCTGACCTCGGACGAAGGGTCCCCGTCGCCCTTCCGCCGAGCTAACATCAAGGTGTACGAAGAGCCTCGGCTACGTGAGCAGGATTTTGGTAACTTCCAACCATGCAGCGCTGAAATGGAGCGCATGTGGCAAGAGAGGGCCGATTATGGCCACTTCTTCTACCGTATACCCAATGGAGAGAGCGCTGCTGATGCTTACGATCGTGTGAGCGGATTCAATGAGAGTCTCTGGCGACAATTTGGCGAAGATGATTTCCCCAGCGTCTGTGTACTGGGTACGTATTTCACCAACCAGCTTTGCGCCTTTACTAACAGTACATTTAATAGTGACTCACGGACTCATGTCCCGTGTCTTTCTCATGAAATGGTATCACTTCACTGTCGAGTACTTTGAAGATCTCCGAAACATCAACCACTGCGAGTTCCTCATCATGCGTAAGCAGGAAAACAATAAGTACCTTCTAGAGAACAAGTTGCGAACTTGGTCTGATTTGCGGCGAGAACGCAAAGACAAAGAGGATAAGGACAAGGACAAGGACAGCTCGAAACTCCCACGCACCAAAACTTTTGTTGTTACACGCCGATGGGGTGGATGTCCCAATGGCTGTGACCATAGTCGCCACTATGCTAAGCGTGAGGATTTGGAGATCATGCGCAAAAAGGATCATGAGAACGGCGGGCCAGAGCCTTACGGCAAAATTACAAACCCAGACGAGATCATTACCATCGTCAGCCGGAAGCAGAAGGCTCAATTAGACTGCATTGGTACCAATATTGAGAGCACCACCCTCGGAGCTCATGATGATGGACCAGAGATCGACATCTCATCAAACCATGAAGGCAAATCCGTTTCTGACCTCAATGATACCCCCTCAGTCATCTCTGCCAGCGAGTATATCCAGTCGCCGTACTTGCACATTGGCCGCGATGGGGGCGGCAGCTATTCTGGCCACACATCTGCCGCCGAGACTGACAACGACTCGTCAGAGGATGAGAACATAAGCTTACACCGTATTGCCTCCTTGAACGCGCAACTAAACAGAACCGTTGGCGAAAGAAGCGAGAAGCCTTCATACAATCAGAAACCCCTCCTCAAAGCCGGACCCGAACATCTAGCATACACGAGCGATAAGGATAGCCCGGATGAATATGCAAGGACTAACCGTCTTGGTGATGCATCTACCGATGCCTCTTGTGACGGTGACGCTGAACTTGTTGAGGATTTGGATCGCGCTGAGAAGGAGGATCGAAGTATTCGGGGCAGTGTGTACTGATCATATTCTTACTTGGATGGGTGCATTCTCACTCTCTTATGACTTGAATTTCATGGGAACCGCGGATACCAGCCCGCCAAGGCGAGGCAAATTGTTTTGATGATTTTCATATCTTTATTCTAATGACGAACGATTTCGGAACGGATTACGGAAAAGCAATGGATAGAATGACCAACTATGCTGGCATGGTTTTGAGATTGAGCTATTTGGGGGCTATGATAGCGCTTGTGTTAGTATAACATCCCAAAATAACATGTTTGTCCCTCCATTTTCAGACGTTCTAATCACGCAAAATTGTTCTTGAAATGGGTATAATTTGGATTGATTTCTTTATTTTTGCCTCGTCATGAGTATTGTATAACACCGTGTTGGAAATGCCCCGCCGCCACCTCTTTTCCCGCGGCGTCCGTCTATCTAAGTATAAATGAATATCGAACAATGTTGAAGAGATTCAACGTATCCTGCTCATCCATTTTTCATGCATAACCCATATTCTTCGCCAAAAACATTACCAAAAAAGAACAAAAACGTATATCCTCATTGTACCTGCCGCTCTTGGCTAACGTGCATTTAACCTATATGGCAAAATGAATCATTCAATCAGGCCGTGGTAGCAAGACATGAACAATGCAAAACAAAACTCCTTGACGCCATATCCAGTCTTCGAGCCCTCCCGGAACCCCCTCGGATCATTCAACCCCGGTGAGTGAAAAGTGAAACGAAACAGACAACAGGCGCGTGAAAGATCGCCAGTACCCATTATAAACCCTGCGCCAATGCGATAGGTAACGTCCAGCAACATGCAGAAGACAAGTTGCCTGACCGAGGCAGGAAAATTGTTGGTATAAAAAGTCATATAGCCCAGAAGTAAACTACGCCAATAGAAATAAGGTCATTTGCCAGGTGCCTCGACCTATGCCAGCCCTATTGAGCTGCGACAAGGCTTAGCTTTGGCAGTGGAAGACCAAGGTGGCCTACATAGATCTGTCTGGTCTAAAATAGAAGCTGCCGTAGTATGATTATGAACGGAGGAGGGAAATCGTGAACAGTCGTCGAATGAAAAAGGTCCAAAAAGAAGAAGTGGCAGAGGGGTGACTGTGCGCCAGCATTGCTTGAGAGGAGGAGAGTGGCAAGGGTGTTGTGATCAGAAGAACTTGGACATAGCTCTGCTGAGATCGATGAAGTCGACTGGCTTCGTGACGTAGTCGCTGAATCCCGCTGCGACACATTTATCCTGAACGTCTGACATGACGTTGGCTGACAAGGCGATGATAGGCATCTGAGGGAAATTGTTGGCAATTTCCCACTGCCGAATCTCACGACACGCCTGGTAGCCGTCTTTTCGTGGCATATGTAGATCACACTAAGAAGTATGTGTCAGTTATTAAAATCCTCATTGGAGACTGGAGAGTATGGTATAGAGCAACATACCAAAATCAACGAGTAGTGCTTATGTGGCTTTGACAAAACCATGTTGGTGCACTCTGTGCCATCAACGGCAATCTCGACGTCAACCCCAATCTTCTTGAGATACTTCATGAGAACCTTCTGATTGACAGGATTGTCCTCGACCAGGAGCACCTTGTAGCCCTTGTTGCCCATGCGCCGTTCAATCTCCTGGTAGCTAGCCTTCTGATTCTCGACCATTTGCTGCGCCGTAGAGCGATTACGATCTATGCTAAGATCACGCATCTTGTTTGGATCGAATATGACAGCAAATCGAGACGGCTTCACAGGTTTGTAGATAAAAGTCACCATGTTATCTGAGAGGAGCTGCTCATATTTAGTGTTGGCCGCCAACTTGATGACAGCTTGTCGTTGCACCGAATCTGACAGCACGAGAATAGTCGTCTTATCGATTGTCTGTGATTTTGTAATGTCATCCATAAGACCAATGATAGCCTCAGCAGAGGGAAGGTTGATGACGATATGTGTGAACTTGATAGGATCCTCACCACCAATCAATGTCTGTGCCTCATTCACGCTTGCCAACGCTGTGATCTGATGGGGTACATCCTTTGGTAGAGTCATCTCAATATGCTGAGTAGTGGCCTCGCGACTATGGAACTGCGGGCAGATGATGAGGATTGAGTACATGGGTGGTCGGAAGTCCTCAGGTGAGCCACTGCCAGGTAAGAGATGAGTACCAGGAGAGCTGCGCCCTGAGGGCATCTCCAACTTCATCTGAGACAAATCTTGCCCACTAGCTTTAGCCGCCTCGCTAAATCGGGCCAGACCACCGGTGACAGATGTTGCAGAGGATCGGTCGGTGACTTGCGACTTAGCTGAACGGACAGACGGGTTGGAGCTACCAACAGAAAGGCCTCCAGGTGACGTGAACTCTGATGTTGTACCTCCAGGGCTAGCACCTTCGGCGTTGCGTAAATGTTTGGGCGCAGGGAGAGGCTTGATAGTACTGGGAACATTATCAACCATCTCCGGTCTGGGCGTGAAAGCACCAGTAGCAGGAGGGCTATCAGGCAAGTTAGGGTGATCATCAGCTGTAGGAAGGCCAAACCGCGCTGTGAAGGTAAAGGTAGAGCCTTTGCCTAGCGTTGCGCGTCCCGTCATGCTACCGCCATGTAGCTCAGCAAGCTGTCGAGAAATGACGAGGCCCAGTCCACTCCCGCCGTGTTGTCGGGTGCTACTTCCATCGATCTGACTGAAAGGTTTGAAGATCAACTCCGCCTCCTCCTTTGAGAATCCGCGACCTGTATCAGTTACAGAAAACTCCAGCATGATCTCATTCTCGTCGACATGGGAACCCTCCGCGACGTAAACACGGCATCGACTGAACACTTCGCCCTCTGAGGTGAATTTGATGGCATTGCCGGTGACATTGAGGAGAACTTGGCGAATTCGCACCTTGTCGCCCTTGACCCATGCAGGTACATCGGCCTCCACGAGATAGTTCAACTCCAGTCGTTTCGCAATGGCCATTGTGGAAACAAGCTCGTTCACGTCTTCGATGATGGACCTGGTATGGAACCATTCGTACTTTAGTTTCATCATGCCAGCGTCGACCTTAGATAGATCTAGAATGTCATTGATAATCATGATCAAGCTGTTGGCACTGGTCTGTATGGTGTTGGTGTAGTCGAGCTGCTCTTCATTCAGAGTAGTATCCTGTAAGAAGCTTACCATGCCCGAAATTCCGATCAAAGGAGTACGAATCTCGTGGGACATGTTACTCAGGAATCTTCCCTTGGTTTCCATGGCCTCTTTGAGCTTGGTCTCAAGAAGCTTGTGGTCGTTGATGTCTGTCGCAGATCCAAAGTAGGAGCTAGCGCCACTGCCGAAATCAATAGTGTCAATCTCAACACATCGAATCAGATGCCAGCGGTATTCTCCAGTCTTGGACAGTAATCGAACCTCAGTTGTGTATGAGACTCGACCAGCGCTATCAGTCGCCACTTTGATTATTCCCTTTCGAGCCAGTTCAGTCAAGTCTGCCGCAGGCCATTCGTACGCTGAACTACTGCTAGAGCTGTTGTTCCGCGACAGGGCCTGCTGCACATTACGGAGAGGCGAGTCTTGAGGTGTATGCGATTTGGGAGGTTGAATAGTGGTAGTTGACGCCGCCTCAGACTGTGCGGATCCCTGCCGGTATATCTTACTATGACCCTCACGTCGTATTCCGCCAGGGGTTGAAGGTTGGGTAGAGGGAATTCGGCATTTGGCAAGATCGTCCGGATGTACAAAGTCCATGAAACCCAATCCAAGTGAGTCAGAGAAGCTTTGCCCTGTATACGAGAGCCACTGTTCATTGGCAAAAGTGATTCCTTCGTCTTCGGTCGCTGTGAAGATGATCTGAGGGATGAGGTTGGCAAGTAATCGGTGTTTAGCCTCCGATGCCTCAATTTCCTCTTGTCGCGCCGCTTTCAGCTCAGCAATGTGCTGATCGTGTATATCCATGTACGATCCAAGAAATTGCATGATAACCCCTCTCTTATCCTTTGATGCAACTGCTCTAGCATAAAACCACCTATATGCGCCGTCGAATCGTTTAATTCGAACAGTCCTCGAAAATTGTTCGCCCGTGCGAATAGAATGGCCCCATGCTTTTAAGTAGTCGTCTCGGTCATCAGGGTGAAGACTACCCCATGGGTCTGCGGCGAGGTCGGTGGCTGTCTGGCCTCGGTACGAAAGATAACGGCTGTTGACCCAGACAATTTCTCCGGTCTGCGGAAGTGCGACGAATACATGCGCGGGTAGGGAATCTAAAATCAGTCCCTTGAGTCTGTCCGAAGGCGGCGGCATATCAACAGCTGTGGTAGTCAATGAGCCACTCCGAGAAGGTGCAGAAACGGGTGTCGGTCTGGCTGAGAGTGTAGAGCTAGGCGGAAGAGATTGGAAAGTGGAAGCAAAATCTGCACCATATGAATGAAGCATGCTGTGCCCTTGTCGAGTGCCACGTCCGGTCTTGGTAGAGTCAGCCAAATCTTCAGCTGTATTGTCATTGTTGGTAGGATCCAGAGTATCTATACTGACATCTGGAGCATCAACCTGACTCGACTTTTTGGTCAATCCGCCAGTCGATTCGTCAGAAGAAGTACGGGTTGCTTTATTATCGGCAGCCGAGTTTTGCTCAGGACTCTCTTGTGTAAGAAAAGAACCGCTGACTCGGATGTTTCGCTTCTCAGCAGGAGAAGTGTCTTTTGAACTTGTTCTTGCCCGTGGGGTACCTATGCCGCCAAATGTTTCGTGTCGCGCGGGTACTGGTCTTTGCCTTGAACTGAAGTATCCTTCTCCTTGAGGTGTTGCAGCAGGACTCGAGGTCGGCGGTGGCCGCTTGTCGGTATGAAAGCCTCCAGATCCCTGGTCCCACCCAGGAGTGCCCAATGGAGATCCAGTAGCACTTTTAGAAACACCAGAGTAATCGCTCGGACTCGTCATACTACCAGCGAGAGACTGGTGTGGAACGACGTCATCCGCAGTCAGATAAGCCATGCTTTCCAAGGGCCGCCCATCGTGTGCAACCGCCCCAAATCCAGTCGTCTGCGGCCGTTTCCGTTGAAGCCCTGCCAACTCAGTCTCAAGATTACTATAGTGCCGGCATAATGAGAAGGTTGTGGCCATATGAGGTGCCAAATGTTCCAAGGAGTGCTTGAGATTAGATGGATAAGGGATGATTGGGCTTAAAATTGATAAAATAGCGATCGGTGCTGGCTTATCTCTCTTGAGACTGTCTGGTGTATTACGGCCACCCTCCTCGCTAGGAGCAGGAACACTCTCGCTTTTGGTACGCGCGTGAGATCTTTGCTCCATCAAAGTGCTGTCTAGTTTAAAGGTTCGAGTGGGTTTCGAGAGAAGGACGTGAGACAGGGGGATGTGAAGAACCGTCCATGAGTTATCAACACCGATAGCTTCGGGCGGTCGCATTCCAGTGTAATCCTCTGTGCCAGTATCTGGGTTGAATGAATCTTCGTCAACCATGGCATCTGTGAAAAAGGGGTTTTCTTTAGGATCAGCGCGTACAGCTGGTGATGGAGCTGGCGATTGTGACCAAGGTGAAGGTGGCGCTTGTTCAAACTCTTCGTACTTAGGCGTTGGAGGTCTAGGCATATTGTCTTCTAAGCGGCCCTCTAACCGTGAGGCTATTGATTTCGCTCTGTCGGCAGCTGAGTGAGTTTTGCTGCGAGTCGGTACACGAGAAGAATTAGCTGAGTTGAACATTGATGATAATTTCGAGAATGAGTCCGAGCGTGGTTTGGCAAAATTCCTTGGAAGGTTCGAGGAAGGTTCCGAGGCGACAGGTTTTGGTTTCTTCGACGACTCAGCCGGGGCTTCATCAGCGAGATATGGGTATGATCTAGTAAGTGCAATGGCCCTTCCGCGTTCGAGTACTCGCATGATACCACTGTGGTCAATCAAAGGATCCGCCTCATAATCAAGAGCCTGTAATACCGGTAGAACACGCCCCTGGCTTTCCTTTTCACCCATGAGCGGCGCTTCCCAGCTTGGGATTTGTTGCTCAATGGCATCGTGTTCGTCAAGTGTCGTCTTATTCAGTTTGGCATAATCGAGATAGGACTCTTTTGAGGCAGGACCTGCGGGATAATTACTTTGGCTCCTGGCAAGAAACGCGGGCCGCCGAGCCTGTGCATTAGGCGGAGTTCGTGTTCTCTCCCTCCTATTCTCATAAGTCGTGAATGAATGGCGACTGAATAAGTCTGGCCGGGAGGCAGACTTGGCATGCAGATTGTCGTCAGAAATCGGTGGCGTCGCATTAGAGCCGGGCCAGGATCTATCGTAGTCGCTTGTGCTCATGACGACGCTACTAGACTGTTTGGCAGCCATATAACCCAAACTTAGATCGTCCTCCTTGTGAAGATTGAAGGTTGCTTTTTGGCCCCAAGGAACATTTTCGATGTCCGTTGTGTCAGCTGGAATAGCAAGTGTTACTCGTTCAGCTTTGTACACATCTCTCATAATTTGAACAACATTCGACCACCAAGCATCTAATCCAGGCTCAGCAGCTAGCATTAAAGAAAGATCGTAAAGGTTAGGATTAGGAAAATCGAGATTCTCAGGCTGTGGTGACATTGCGGACGGGTTGAATGTGAAATTGGATGCTGGAGTCGAAGTACTTGAAAGGACCTTATCCTGGGCAGCCATGCCCAAGGCGTCAAAAGAACCATAGCTGAAAGATCGTGGAGCACCTGTAGGTGAGAGTGTGGTAAAAGGTCTATGCAGATATGACGGCACGAAACCAACAGGGGCCATTCGTGGAAACGGATACGACGGTGTTCCTGCGATGGGCCCTGGGGTGGGAGCACCTCGGACTGTAGCATTCGACTCAGTTGAGGTCGTTGTCAGAGCTGAAGTCTGAAGCGGTGAGCTGGAAAGACCTTCTTCGGGGATAGGAGAGACCCGATTCTTTTCATTAGGGCTTGCCATCAAGCCTCGGGCAGACATTTCTCGGCGTTCAAGGTCGCGTGCAAGCTTTTCTCGATATTCGTTAAGTTGCTTCTGTGATGACGCTTGGGTGGGAGAGGGAGCACCACCGAAACCTACACGCCGAGGACTCAATGCATCTGTTCCAGCAAGGGCAGCCAATGGCTCGGCAGTGTTACCCGAGCCCTTGATCACAGAAACAGTGCTCTCATCGGTAGGATCTCCTATCATGTTGTTGTGGACGCGGGGCTCTTTAGATTGAGCATCAAGGGGCGAGGAAGGAGGGTGGCTCGGGTGGCGATCCGTCGTCATTGCGTCACGCGCGGTTGGTGTCGCAGTCGCATTTATAGTCGAGTTCGAGATCGATTCCGGCATCACACTTCCATTTCTAATAGCGCTCACGGGCAGCTTCTCGGCCAGCGAAAACGACGGCAATACAGGTGTCGGAGGGGCGAGAGTCGTCAAGTCCTGTTGACGCGATGGTGATGGGATCGATAATATGTCGTCGCCAACCGGCGAGGTGGCTCTTTGCATGCCTCACAGGAAAATAAGTCGTCCAAAGACGTACTGCTGAATCCTTCTCGCCGGCAGGAAGAGTAGTGTTGAGGACAATTCGCGATTTAAAGGATATGTCAAACTAAGGTAGTAGTGGAGGAGGGAGGAATAGAGGTCGACGCTTTGTTCCCTCTAACCCCGAGCCAACAGTGGCAGCACAGTAGCAGCAGCGATAGTCTCTAAGAAACCTAGCACCGGTTGATCAACGACCGAGGTGTTTATTGACTCGTATGGAGGTCAGGATAGGATGGCCCAGGATCCGAGTGTGAGGGCCGTAAGAGGATGTTCCAACAACGGGGCAACGAGCGGCCGGAACGCAACGCAGGAGGTTTGAGAGCGGAAAATTGGGGGTTCGACCACACACCGGTCCTGCGCAGTGAATTGTAGTGTCTCTCAGACTGTCTTGGTGCGGAGATTCAAAAGGTAGCGGTGGTAGAGAGAGGTGGACTGAACTGGCCTGGCCTGGTTAGTGAGAGACTGGAGACTCCTCAAACGGGGCACTTTGAAGAACCGATTTCAAGGTGGGCAAAGTTGGCTTCTGGTTTGCATTTGACTCAGGTACATCAAAGTAGTGTACAGCGGCTCCGTGGCACCAGTTGGCATACAATGGTCGGACATACTACTTGTCTGGTACTTGGCTAGTCCACGATGCTGGCGCGCAAAACGGGGGTAGGTAGTGCCAACCCTGCACGCGATGACGTAGAGAAAGCGACCCTCAGGGAAAGAAGCAAATCTGTAGGTAGCACCTACCTGGTCACCTACGTAGCCGGCTGTAGGTACGTACTGAATGGAAATCGCAGCCCCAGAGTAAAGTGCATTAAAAAAGAGGGCTAAAAGGAACTCTTCTCTTCTCTATTCGCACACAATATTCACGACCATGAATCGCTTCGCACGAGACCATCTTGCCTTGTCACTTTCCATCCTAATCACATTGCATTTGCATTACATGCACAGACTCGAGCAGTGATGACGTTAATAATAAAAATCAGCAGTCCCAGTAGGCTGCAGCACATTAATACATATCCATCCATGCATTCAGGGGATTGGCTGGTCGGTGCTCATGATGCTCCTGAGCGCAGATTACAATGAAGGCCAAGGAGACCAATGGCTGCAAAAGTGGGTGCTGGCAGCTGGTGCATCATCATCGTCATCGTCCGCTGGTATCCCTGGTAGCCAGCCAAGCATCAGCCCAGCCGATGACCACTTACAGCCCTGACAAAGCTTCTAGCGGCAAGGTAACTTCCACTGGTGAGGGGAGCTTTACTTCCAGCGACAACCACGTCCATTATTGCCATACTGTCTGTATCCAATGGCTGCCAGGATTCCTGTAGGTACACAACCCTTTCCAGGGCAAACAATACATACGCCAGCGTTGATCAACCGCGCTGTAGTGGCTGTTGCGAACCCAGAATTTGGGTTCTTGAAATGTCCCTTTGTTCATAAGAATCCAAGAAACCTTTATAGCAGCACCCCACTTTCCAATGGGTATTTATTGGAGGCAGACTCTAAAGTGATTTTGCATCGTTTTGCGATCAAGGCGCTGTTCATTCATGCGACCAATTTGGCAGTCATCTGTCCTGTCAAGTCTTTCAATGTTATTATTCTTCATGCTTCTTCATGACAGATCGAAGCAGCGCTCGAGCCACCACTGTGACCTGTCATCGGTCATGGTGGTCGTTCCCCATAGACCCTCTCATTCTCGCTCCAGATCGGCGATCTTCAGGTGAATTGTCTCTGTTAGGCATTTTGACAGGAGCCACAAAGACAGGGACAAGGACTTTCGATCATGTTCAGAATGAGACTCTCTATGCTATTTACTCGTCAACACAAAGACGAGGCGTCTTGATGAGCAGACTACTAACAGCCGTCTGTGTCTAATCCTGATCCCTTTTCTGGCACGATGCAAGCCGCCCAGGTATTCCTCAGAACAAACCAGCATGAGTCTCTTTAGGCGAACCAGTTACAGAACCAGACAAACCAATGATTTCCTCCAGCCCTCATGATCCAACGGACTTCTTCTGTCTCCCCTATTCGCCAAACGCTGCCAAGCAAATTAACTCGATCACACTCGACGTCCAGTTGACATCATCATAGACATCATATCTTTTTACTGCTTGTCAAATACCCGTTGTATTATTGTTATTATTCGTGGAAACAACCCGCTTCACCGAATTCCATAATTGAGTTTCTCTTCTTTTGCCCTTTTCCCCCGGAAGCTCCAGAATGAATTCATTCTAGTATCGTTTTTACCGACAACTCAGTGACACTGCAAATTAGGCTCTCGGATGGTGCTTTTTGTCACATACACCCTTCAGCAGTGGGGAGACCTTTCTGGGGTCAGCCCTCAATTCCAATTTCAATGTTTCCATATTAGGACCCGGCCTAGTTGGCCTGACTGGCCTCCCACGGGGGCCTACGGGCTGACGGAATGTAGCCGGACAAGCAGGAGAATTAGCCACGGAAGACTTGATTATTAACTCCATTATCCACTGGGACGTTTTATTAACATACCGGACTCCTGACAATTACTATCAGTTCGTATGTCTGTTGAACTCAAGAGCCAATCTCCCTAGCAGTCTTTCCAGAGAGAAATATGGTTTATGGGGACAAAAACTCTCAAATGCCAGATTTTCCTACAAGAAGATCTCCAGAAAAAAAACCTAGCTTCGGAGTATCAGTTCCTCTACCGTGTTGAAAGAAAAGAAGCATGCCCACTGCGTAGCACTTAACGCGAATTAAAGATGCCATCCCTCTTCGAGGTCAGGTCGACTGGCATTTGGACAGATTTTCTTCCTTCGGTTATTTATGCACTTTGTGTGCCTCGATCAGGGCCTCGCAAAGTAGTGGGCTTATCTGAAATCTGAGATGTGACAATATTGGCAGTATTCCTCTTCATTACACAAAAGGCTTAACCATTGTTCCACAGGAAGCTCAGCTTCTGTCGTGTTGGTCACAATCGTAGCCAGGCCTACATTTGTTTCTTCGTTTTATTGGATTTTGTGCCTTGTCTCATTGTCTTGTGCTTCCACCAGCGCCTGAAGCAGCGGCTGGTTTGAGATGAAGGCGTTTTCGCATGACGTCTGTGTGTTTAAGACTTTGCGTGACGTCAAACAGAGCGCGCCACAAGAGATCCAACCAATCTCAAGTTGTGGGGTGAGCCATGCCCATGCTGTCTCTGGCGACAACGTGTCTAGCCTCCGATGTATGGATCTGATAGAAGCTCCCAGTAGAACCCCCGGGAACATTAACACTTTAGACCTGGTGATAGGATGTCAAAATAAACTCTTCAAAGAACCCCCTTAATACTGTGCTAATTCACGGGGATTTTTTTTATCGCCTAGGATCGAGCCCCAGCCTGGGTAGATTTTTATCTGCTTCAGATCCAGGCACCTGGGTTTACTTATCCGCTGCTTTGCTGCAACTTTGTTATCGTCTCAGACAACAATAAACAACAAGATCAACCAAAAACACAGACAACCACTGCCAGACAGCCGGTGATTAGTCTCTTTTTATGTCCACATAAATCTGTTGATTTTTTCAATTTATTTATTTTTTTGAAGAAGCTGATATTACTTGCAGAAACCCCAGACTGAGAACTGGGCAACCACGATGACAAAGTAATCGCTGTGGAACAGAAATAACATGCTATAGTACCACGCATTTGATCAACTGAGCCTGGTTGGTCAACGCCATGTTGGATCTGCAAAAGATTGCAGGGTTCCCTTGGGCTTCTTATCACTTTCCACTGTCTGTGCAAGTTTGCAATCACAGGTCATAAAGCAATAGGTAGGTAGGTGTGAGTCGGTGAGTAAGTTTTGTCCAAACAGACCTCCCACACCAGAAAATATAATACATTATAGAGTAGGTACACTGTATTAATAGCCATTGATTGTTTATCTCCTGTGCCATTATAGCTTCTCATACCCAAGCGGGGATTTTTAGGCAAAGAATGTGGGACTTGATCTCTATCAGCCACTGTTGATATTCGATGCTGGTCCAATCTGAATCGGGGATTATTCGTGAAGTTCAACTAGTACGATGTCTATCCTGGCCTATCTTGGTTACCCTAGATTCACCGGTGGTTCGGACGCCAACGCCATGGCCGTTTTTCTGTCTGATGGATGGATCCTTGCTCATGTTACTTTGAGCTTGGGGTCTAGTGGGATGTGGGTTATCGAATGACTTGAGAATTTTGTGTCTAAAACATAAAAAACCTGCCATAGGTGCGAGGATAAGACATGGTTTCTTCATTTGATGTATGTGCCCGTGGGTTCTGAAATCTCAGCCTTCAACGTGCCTCACTTCCATCTTAGCTTTGCATTGACCTTTTGGCATGATCTCTCCATGAAGTTGCCCCGTTATCAATACCTACCTTACCAATCTAAGGTAGGTAGTGAGTAGCTGGTTCACTTGGCATTGTTGAGCCTTGTACTTAACAGTTTGGCTTCGGCTTCGGCGGAGTTGATATTTATCGCAAATAGTAAGGCGGTAATGGTATGAGAGACAATCAAATAGATATGCACCTTCAATTGCGTGTAGGTGAAGGTAATAGTGCCAGGGCTAAGAAAGCTTATCGATTATTCACCGTCACAGTTGCGTTGTTGAGGAAATCTAGCGATCTAGGTAAGTTGATAGTTTAGGAGGCTCGGCACTTGGGCAGTGAAATTGGCTGTCTATCATATCATATTGCATGCTATTTACAGCACCATACCTGGCATATAATAAACGTGGCCGATATATGTGCCAAATTTAGGGCCCAGATCTCGGTTCACTCGTAAAACGCACTGTAGTATGTTTTCTACTGGTATCTCTAGTATTGGGCACTTTGAGGAATGCCAGACCGCAGTCATAAGTCCAAATCGTAAGCATTAAGAGGCTTAGTCAGATTTTAAGTAGAACATACAGATAGAATAAGGGTCAGATGGGGCCTAAGAGTCTTCTGAGAACGGTATGCATTCTTGAAACTACTTGTTTCTTATATGATAAGTCTCCTAGCTAGCAATAGTATGTACATATTGGGACTCTCTAATGCCTAGCTGTAATAACCGGTTTACCTGAGCTTTGTATCGCCCCGTCTGTTACTGTGTAACCTCCCAGGCATAATGATAGTGATGACTACTCGCAAAATACATCACCAAGGGGTATAGCAGAATTACATAGTATATACAAGTTTGTTCTCTGTCTTATGCTGCTGCGCCAGAAACACCTTCATTGACAGAAAATAATATCATTTATCTGTTGCCAACAAATTCCACAAGACGGCAGAATATGTTTGAACGGGGACATATCACTGCAGGACCTGAGGGGTGGAAGAAAACACCAGACTTCAGTCTTATACAACCAGACTCCTGGACTGATTTTGGATAATCTTTCGTCTTAAATCCCGAGATTTCACTCATTCACGTATCTGATGAGAGACCTAAACCTCTCTCTGCCCCTACGAAAGAGAACCCCGTGCTCCTGGAGTGGGATAGAGAAGATCATAAAATTTATATCATGCCCAAATTGAAACATCAAGCTGTCTTAAAAATGTTTCGTCAGAGCGTTTTATGATGGAATATGTCTGGTCATTACATGTGTTCGGCTTCAGGTCCTGGTGATACGATATGACAGATGAATCACTCGAGCATTAGCTAACTAGGTATGAAAGATTGAGGTTGTGCGTATTTTGTACATCTGCCCTGAAGAAAGGGCGAATCTGTGACTACAAGTCTTTGAATGGTCAATATGCAGCACTGTAGCTTTTAAGGTCGATACAACTCAGAAGTCGAGAACACGTAGTTGCTAGTTTCGTCGCAAGACATATTTCACATATCGCATTGAGACAGGTAAATTGAGTACATTGTGATTGTTAAGCGCCAATGCCTAGGTAATAAAAACCACGGGAAAAAAGAAGTGCATTAAACATGATGAAATCTCGCTCGCTAATAGCGGCGAGAGGCGCGAGTACTCCCAGCAAATTCCTCACAATTGTGCCAGAGACGCAGGACAAAAACTTTCAGGACGATTCCAAACACTGAGAACATACACCAGACGCCGTGTTCTAAGGCTGTTCGCGGACTCATCACACATGGGAGTACCTATAGATTCCATGTAATTGGGTTTCCAGCAGTGTTCAAGCGATACAGACCAAGGACGGTCAAGTCGAGCCAGGACCTGGGAAGCCGAGCTTTTGCTTCTGAATCCGAGGCACAACACCCACCAAAGTGACAATAGCCAGCAAGAGCACGGCCCACAGCTTGATCTTGAGCACATTGTGGTTGTAGTCTGTCTCGACAGCACTAACGATGGTAGCCAAGAGCAGAACAAAGATGATATATCCACTCCAGCGATGATACTTCCAGACAGCCTTGGCATTGTCCACGCCGCCATACAGGGCTGGGGTAGCCCACATGGTAAAGCCAACACCATACTGGAGGAGAAGAACGATAGAAGTGATGACACCGAGATAACCATGGACAGAATGAAAGTGAGGACCGTTGTTTACAATCTTGTTATACTCGATGATGGTCACGCCAGCAACAAGAATCAGAAAGGCCACGAGGTTGAGACTGGCATGTACGCGCTGGCCGATACACTTCTGCTCTGCCGTATGAGTCGGTTGCAGACTTAGAACAGACTGCGCCAGGGTGAGAACCGCGAGAGATTGAAGCAGTGGATGAGCTGAGAAGAGGATCAAAGGCTTAGAGAGGACGCTTGCCCAGATCAGAATAGTGAGTAGGACCACGCCTAGCTGAGCTACTATCCCAGTACCTGATATAACGTATAGTCAGCTATATGTCGGTTGTGTACAAATTCGAGGCTTACCGAGAACAAGATTCTTGATCAAGGGCACCCCGTCTTCTTGCGCAGCATCGCCGGGTCGACCAAGGAGAGGCTCGGTTTCTCTGGCTGACAGATCCTCGATTGGAGGGAATCGCTCGGGGACACCTGTAGCACTCGCCATTGTGAGTGAACGAACAGGAAGAGTCGTCTTCTGAGCGTGAGACTCAAGCTTTGTGTAGACGATCTGCAAACGAAATAGCAGGTAAAGAGGTGCCGAGTCGAACTCTACGGTCACTTATTCACGCCCCAGGCTTATCAACTGCGCATGCACTTAGAGGGTATTCGCAAATGCAGATAGGTCACGTATGTAAATGAGAAGTTTACAATGACAGATTCGTGTTTTCGTTTCGCTTCTATTTGCAATCACCGTTGACGTCAATGAGATGACTGAGCTTTGGCCAATCACAAGTCATCTTTTTGCAATAGCGCGGGGTAGAGCGACGGATACATCATGGAGCGCAGTAATCGCGTCAATGTCTAGGGTACCTAAGAAAGAAGGAAATGAAAACGGAACAGAAGTATTGGCAGATGATCTATGTATAAACCTGGCATAATGATCTATTACTCGATATGATCGAGCAAGCAGCTTCAGCTACCAGATTAGCTCTTCAACTATTGTTAAATTGACCCGCCACAAACGATGCTCTGGTTGGCCCATTTTCGCTTTAAAGGTCCCTGAAAAACGGCCGGGCGGCTATACGATACGATCCTCCACTCCCCCGAAGCCGGCGACGGGACGGCAATTGGCCAGACGGCCAGCGGCCAGCCGAAACTCCAGATTTATCTGCAGCTGCATCACAATAAAGGCTGGAATTGGTGAAGGATCGTACGTAAGAGGATCATCGGATTGTTTGCAGTACCGAAACGTCCAATAAAAATAAGAGATCAGGCCAAAAACCCGGAAGCATTTGCCATGATCCAATATTAACGCCATATCAGTGGGCAGTTCGGAAGTGGCCGAGCTCCCCTTCTCCGACTAATAGAACAGATCATGGTGCTCAGCCGAAGGAAATAAGGCGATAAGACCGTTCTACAAAATTGTTCAAACCCCCAAGTTCTAGAGAACTCTAGATCCGCAGACTCTCATTATACATTGTATAAATAAACACACACATCATGATTTCCATTGCTGACGAAATCGAATACAAGCTCGACAACGTCGAGGTCGCAACGATTCGTCCAGACGACATTAACAAGACTTTCCGTTCAACATGTATTGGTATGAACTTATATGTGCTCGTTTATACTGACCCGTAGTAACAATGCTGAAATATTACAGATCTTATCTCCAGTGGTCTCGGTGGCCAAGTCCTTGGCTACTCTGACCAATGGTTCTGCGAGGCGTCCAACCTGTTGAACCCCAGAGCTCCGATTGCTCAGCCAGGTAAGATGGTCTTCACAGGTGCTTGGTATGATGGTTGGGAGACTCGACGACACAATCAGGAGCCCTTCGACTACGCCATAATTAAGTTGGGCGTCGCCTCTGGCACGATTGAAGGGGTCGAGATCGATACAGCCTTCTTCAACGGAAACCATGCTCCTGCTATCTCCGTTGAGGGTGTCTTCAGCCAAGATGACGACAGGGTTGTTTCATGGGGAGGAGGCCGAGGAGAATGGGAGACCATCCTCGGGATCCAGGAGTGTGGTGCTTCTCAGCGATTTGCTTGGAAGCTCAAGACTCCTAGCCAAAGGGCATACACGCATGTGAGGCTCAACATGTACCCCGATGGTGGTATCGCACGATTCCGTCTCTATGGGCACGCCGTCCCCGTCTTCCCTGAAGACAAGGATGCAATCTTCGATCTTGCTGCAGCTCAAAACGGCGGTATTGCTGTGTCGTGCAGCGACGAACACTTTGGAACCAAGGACAACCTTATCATCCCTGGCCGAGGAAAGGATATGGGTGACGGTTGGGAGACAAAGCGATCACGAGGCAAAGACCATACAGATTTCGCCATCATTAAGCTCGGTGCCCCTGGATACATCGAGAATTGGGTTGTTGACACTGCGCACTTTAGAGGCAACTATCCTCAAAAAGTCTCAATTGAAGGTTGTGAGTGGACAGGCCATGGCGATCCTGTCGCAGATGCCACAGCCTGGAGAGTCTTTGTACCCCCCAGCAAGACGGGACCCGATCAAGAGCATGCGTTTGAGAGCGAAGAGAAAGAGAAGAAGGCCCTGGTAACCCACGTAAAGCTTATCATGATTCCTGATGGTGGAGTGAAGCGATTGCGGGCATTTGGCAAGCGAGCAGTCTAGGGTACTTAACGGATGAACTTTGGATATGTTCGTGATGAATACAAGTGAAATTAATTAGCATAAGCTAAGATTGGCATGTATTAAAAATCATCTTACTATTAGGTGGATACATCATCAATCTCAAACAATTCGCGTCTTATTTCACGCATCACAAACATTAGCTGCCATATCTATGGATCATATCGATTTTATTTGAAGCAGAGACCTTCTGAAATACCGGATTGGGAACAAAACTATATCCAGTAATGCTGTGGCTGTACCTCGGTGACGACATGTGTTGTATGTGTCCTTGGAGAGGTGACAATTAACGTTGGGTGGTATATCTTAGCGGAGCTGCTCCAAAACCTAAGCGGAATGACGGTTTCTCCACGACTTCACCAGGGACAAAGTGGGTAGGTTGCCCTCCACTACAACTCAGACGACATCAACACAAGCACCCAACTTTCAGCTCCGACGATATCTCGATCCGATAACACCTACTTATCCACAAAACAGTAGAGAACTAACAAGATTACATTTCTTTGTCGTCAAACCATCTCTTGCAAGATTCCATGAACCACGCGACGAATCTGAATCTGTCTCTGCCCCTCCCTCCATCATGGATCTAGGGGACTCTATCAACCCCGAAGGACAGCCCGAGGAGAAGCCTCGCGCTCTCCCTGCAGATCTACCCAGATCTCTCGATGACAGACGGCATGTGCCCAACGAGCACCTCATCACAGAGACCGAGATGTACGATGGTTGGCAAGGTTCGTCGCATCGACACTGCGCATTTGCATTTGCGCTTCTTGTATAACCCAACACGTCACTGACACATTTGTAACAGGCCAGTCCCAGTTCCTCACGACACCAGCCATAGCAAAGCCTCTTAACTTCGGCAACCTGTCGCTGAACGACCCCGAATACGAGGATGACATTACCAAAGGACCCAAAGACAGCGACACGCGATTAATGGAAATGCTGGCCGCCCAGGCAGCGCACCAAGCAGCTCCTGCTTTCGAGAACGAAGATGAGGTTGTGAATAGTGACAGTCTGTCCGAGGCGGAGAAGAAGGAGAAATTACAAAAGGCCTTCAACATGGCTGCAAGTAACGGCGATGTCGACAGAATTCGAAAGCTTCTCAATGGGAAGGCAAAAGACTATCTTGATTTGGACGCTGAAGACGAGGATGGAACACCGCCCCTTATCTATGCTAGCTGCTTTGTGGGTGAGCCGTCATATTTTGCACATAAGTCACTAACCTCCAGTTAGGGCCATGAGCCTGTTGTCCAAGCATTGATCGATGCAGGTGCCGACGTAAACAAACAAGACCGCAATCAATGGACAGCTCTAATGTGGGCCATGACAAATCGACACAAGGGTATTGCTAAACTACTCCTCGATAATAATGCCTCCTCCGACCAAAAGACCTCGTCGGGACGAACAGCATTCGACTTTGTTCCCCCGGATAGCGAAATGTCGTTCTATCTCCACGACAATGGCTACAATATTGGAAGCGCCGGAACGGATGACTTTTACCGACCTGGGTTCTCCCAGGATAGATTCGAAGAAGAGATGGCCGAGAATGAGATGCGAAGAAGGCTGATGATGGAGAGTGCTCGTGACCTGGAGGTTGACCTGGGAAACGTGGGTATGGATGATCAACCTGAGGTAGGGTCCAAATCAAAATCGTGAAGAGCTGTTGGACTGACTGATAGTATAGCCTGTCGATGAGTTTGAGGAAGAGCAGCAAGAATTCGACTGGAATCGCTGCTTACATGATCAAATGTTTGTTTTTCAAGAACACGAACTTGAACGCATCCTTGATATCGTTATTACCAATATGACGCCGCAAAGATCACCGACACAGAAACCGGTGCCAGCCAACATGATATTTCTTAGCGCACGATATGCGCATTACCACTCAAGCCCCGAACTTCTGGAGCGACTCTTGGTGTCAGCTATGGATTACATCAATGACGTTGTGGAGAGGTGTCAGTGGGACATGACTATTCTAGCATTTTGGATCTCGAACGCTACCCTACTGCTTCACTATCTGAAGAAAGACCCTGGGCTTTTTGAGGCAACGGGTGAGTTCCAGGCGCAGCTGGCTGAATTGATAAATGAGATCTTTATTCTTATTGTGCGAGATGCTGAGCGACGTCTGGACAAGGTCTTGGACGTAGCCATGCTGGAACACGAGACTATTCCCGGATTCGAGGATATCACTTTCCAAAATGAGTGGAAGCTCTTCAAGCGAAAGAAAGAAGTCAAAGAGGAGCCACTAGAAAAGCGATTCAGACCACCATCACCGAAGCAGCGAGCAAAGCCAGCCCCCCGAAACGTCACCTCACTTCTCTCCTCTACTCTGTTTGTACTCGACCTTTACGATATCCACTCCGTGATCACTGCGCAAATCATTTCCCAGCTTATTTACTGGATTGGAGCAGAGCTCTTCAACCGCATTATGTCAAATCGAAAGTATTTGGCCAGAACGAAGGCCATGCAGATTCGCATGAATATCTCAATCCTAGAAGATTGGGCTCGGACGAATAACAGACAGGCAGAGCACTTTGAAGGAGGTGAAATGCGCTCTTCTGGGGAGTCAACAATGGACGCTGCTCGAAGACACCTAGCACCCGTAATCCAGCTGCTCCAATGGCTCCAGTGCTTTTCATCACTTAATGGAGATGATATGGAGGCTCTGATTATCACACTACAGCAGCTCAAGAGACTGAGTCCCCAGCAACTTATCCACTCAGCCAACCACTACAGGCCAGAAGTGGGCGAGAAGGGATTGCCAAAAAGTGCTATGAAATACTTGATCAATCTACAGAAAGAGGCGGCGCTCAAGCGAGAGAGACGGCGGAGTGGTGTACCTTCACCACAAAAGTCAGGCCAGGACAGCACGCCAGTGACACCGATAAAGGGCCGGTCAAACGGGAACAATCTTGCCACTCCTGGAAGTACTGCCAGTCCTCCAGAGGATGATTGGGACGAAGATGATGACATGCCAGAGCATCTGCTGCTAGATCCCGCCCTGATGTTGCCTTTCGTGCTGCCGTCGGTAACTGACATGCTTGTAACTTACGGCGCTGGACTTGGTGGAGTTAACCGTGAGCGAGAGCGCAAGTATATCCCCACAGTGCCCCCGGAGTTTCTTGAGAAGTTAGAGGTGAGCGGCGGAACTAGAAAGGGTCCCATGTTCGGCGAAGCAGATTGGGAGAATGAAGAAGTTTGAGGAAGTGACACTAAGACCATCAAGGATGCACAACCAAACCGGCAGACAGCGAGACTCGACCTGGAAGATCCAATGATGGGGGAGGGCTGCTTCCGAGACTCTTTTGCGTAAGCAACGAGGTCTCTCGCCGTTGATGTTAATGATTCGGTGATAGAACGTGGACGTCAAGAAGCATCCCACGGGCAAGATTTGGCGAATCAAGCCAGTGATGGCAGAGACTACGGAAAGCCTCCTATGCAACCTGTGAGGGGCAAAAAGCCCTGAGTGACGGGAGAAACCCACGGCGACGGACGCGCATCCACTGCCATGTTCTCAACGCGTTGAAAGACCATCGCCAGACGGTGGAGCATTTGGCAAACGGCCAATCCTACACAGTTTCCAGAGCAGAAGAGGCAAAATAGAATGTCTTCATTTGTAATTCTAACACGAGCGAGGTTGTATAGTTCAGCATATGGCAAATGGAGTCGTGCAAGGAGAATCTAAAAACCTGATGTATTGCCAATTCTTTGTTGCTTTTTTCTACCATGATCCGTCCATGAGAGATATGTGCCAGCCCTCTCAGCTATCCCATACACCAGCCACTTGATCGAACATTGACTGTTTGACTCATCAGACTTGTGGTTGCAGAGCAAACTTGAAGCTTTGTGGGCCAAATGCGCCATACTCCATCCTAGCAAGGGTTTTGTATCCACTTCAGAACAACCCGGCGTTGTCTTTTGCTGCATGCACTCAACCGTTGGCAGTTTGGATGTACAGTACGGAGTAAGCTAGAGGGCACTTCTTTTCTCGTTTCCCCAATTGTGCGTTGTTTGTGCCCTACCTGTCTCAGACCAGCCCTCAATAAGTGTTTGTTGCTTGTTCGTCTGGGTTTTCCGTCACCTTGCCAGCCTCGAAGATTTACAGAAGCGGCGCAGGAAAAAGACGATTAAAATATCCTTTACCGCTATTCGCTCCTGTCTCCCGCCTCATTATCAGGAGAACAGAAAAGAAAAGAAGTCTCCACTAGCCACGCGGTAGACGGATCA
Source organism: Fusarium acutatum (assembly GCA_012932015.1). Taxonomy (NCBI): domain Eukaryota; kingdom Fungi; phylum Ascomycota; class Sordariomycetes; order Hypocreales; family Nectriaceae; genus Fusarium; species Fusarium acutatum. The sequence goes on from JAADJF010000054.1 coordinate 207,794, forward strand.
ACGTGGAGGAAAATGCAGCAGCAAGGGGTTGCCCGATGAGTTGGCATCGACAGACTAGGACATGGGTCTTGGGCGGTGACAGCTACAGTTGCAGCGTTCACAGAGGCCATTCTATAGGCAGAACGTGGACTCACTATGGCCCCGTCCCGGCCGGGACGGAAGGGTACGTGCAGTCTTTCGGGTGTCATCTACGATATTTCTCCCTTTTTGTTTTCATTAGTATGCAGCCTCCCTATAAGCCAAACGAGGAGAATCTCGTCTGTTCGATGTTGCCTTAGCCGGCTCAACACCAAAGCAGGACAAAGTCCGATCCCTGCATGTATCCCAGCATAAAAATCTCCCTAGGTTCGGGAGCGGGTAGATCTTCCCAGGGCAGATGGATATCCCACAGATCGCTCTGTAAAGATTCGCGATAGTCATGTGAAGACTGAGACAATTTTCAATTTTGCTTTTTCGTCTTCGCCAAGATGGTTTTCTCATTTTTGCCGGGGAAACGAAAAGAAGCATTTCGCATTTCGCGGTGCTTCATGTAAGGGAGAAATAGGTTCCGTGGTGGGCCTTGGTTAAGAATGTGATAAGTGTAAGAGCTCGCATAAAAAAGTCTCAATTAAGCACAGCCTATCGGGAGATCATCATCTGAGCTTGACCCAGAGCTAGGGAACCACTAACTCAGTAGTCGTAAACACAAAATTACTTCAAGAAGAGGTTTTGGTTTTAAAATGTGAAATCAGAGGAGTAGGTGTCAGGACTAAAGATGAACGAGTGCTTATTTGCTCATCAGTATCCCGTATAAGCATGTAAAACTCATGGTGACGAACTGGTGATGATACGAATAGAGGAAAAACAGAGTTTGATACGCGTTCTTGTGTACTGAAATTAGTGGCGGCAACGTTATACTGTACTAAGGCTACGGGAGGGCTGCAAAGTTGTGTAGCTGATCTAAAATAGGCGATTGCGTGGTTTACTTGCATAGTAATACGCTCCCACTCAATCACACTAGGACATGTTATCCAAGTTCTGTCTCTGTTTTGAGGCTGTGGTTGTTGTTGTTGTTAAGGGGTCTCGGCTTCGGCTAAGTGACTGATGGCTGAGGCGCTATTAGATGTGTTCCAGAATAATTGACTGTCGTTGAATCAATGGATTTGAGCGGAAAAGAAACGCGTAATTGGAGAGTGTGAGGCTGCTGTGAGACCAGGTTATCCCGTCCCGTGCTGTCTTATCCTCGCTCAATGCAATGTGGTGCTGTGTGCTGTGTGCTGTGTTGAGCGATGAATGGCTATCGTTTGGTGTCTGGTCGCGGGTACCTTGCAGACCCTACATCTTCTAGGCGGCCCTATCGCTAATCCTGGTCCGTATGGATGACTCTGACATTGGGTATCGATTGGATCATTGTGATAGCTCACAGAGGCCCAATAAGCTCGCCCCGAAACCTGTTGCGGCATGGTTGGAAGACATGCTGGTTGGCAGAAGAAGTGCCTCTCTGAACAGCTGAGGAAGAAATGTGAGACTTGACGTTTATCTGCCTGCCTTGTGCTGTGCTTGTCTTTGTCTTTGAGTGGGGGCATGTCTAGGTGATCCCTTGCTTCCGGAATGCAAACGCTTTGAAGGTACAGCATACAACATACAACATACAATATAGATCGTGATGATAATTAAAAGACTCATCGCCGTCACCGTCGCCGTTTGGGGTCTTGCTTGCAGCAGCCTCTAAACTCTACCCTGGTTCATAGCGAGGTACATTCGGCCGTAGAGGTTGTCACCATGCTTAAAACCGGATTGTATGTATAATGTTTTCTGTTGGGTTTTCATCTTGGAGGCTGCCAACATTTCTTTGTGCCTGAAGAGCGAGGAGGGTGGTATGGCCGTAAAAAGGGTTACATGGGATGCATGCAATTCGCCGGCCATTCATCAATGCCTCACCTGAGCTCTTCCGAGTGCCTTTTTCTTCCCAAGCCCATGACTACCCATGCGTCGATGTGTTGTATTCCGGTCGGTCACGTTCATTTATCTGTGATTGACATTTCGACCTGTACGTGGTTAGCCGGGTGTAGGTGCGGTGTGGATTCGCCCAACCCACACGTCAACCACATCGAGCCATTGAGTTTTCACCGTCTCGACTCGCTTCGTTTGCCTTGCCTTAGCTCTATGCTTGATACCCCATAACTCAACTTACTTACCGCATGTAGCGGGCGGGTTCTTGCCGTAGCCAACGGAAAACCGTGGAGTCGGATGATGTGGCTATCAGTAAATGGACCAAAGAAAGAAGAGAAGAGTGAAAAAGTCAGGTTTTGTTATTTTTTCTCGGTTGTTGTTGCATTGTCGATGAGTCGGTCTAGCAAGACTAGTCGTCAGTAGTAGAATTGATATGGTGTATAAGGAACGCACTTCCATCTCCATCTTGAGATCGATTCGCCTCGCTTGGCTTCCCCATTGCTTGCTTGATCGAATATTCTTGTGAGACCGTGATCTGTGCCTTCCATCAAACGCACTGCACCTCACTCTACATCAACCGTTGTTTCCACCTGCACACGACTTTACGACCTTGTCTCACGACCAATATTTGAACAAAATTCAAAACACGGGACATTTCAGTCTCGATCAATGTTGTGCCAACCTTTCGAGTTTTCGCTACAGAACGATCCTTGACCATTTCTTTGCATACCCGCAACCTTCAACTTGACGTCTGCGAGATTGCATTGTCTCATTCAAGTCTAAGACCTGGGCGACTCGACTCGACTCAATTCAATTCTGATCGACCTACTTTCGATAGATTTAAGTTCCAGTTCAGTTCAGTCCGCATTTTGGCGCTTATTTTTGAGTCTCCCTTGATAAGACTCTCCCTTGGGTTCCCTCTGGATTCTCGACTTTGCCGCGACTGTCTATAACACCAGCTCACGGCACTCTCCCTTTCTTCACCTTGCTCTTGTACTCCTCACCTGAGCTATTGGGTCTGGTCTTGGGTGTGCTCGATCCCCAGCATTAGCTTTGCTCCCTTGCATTTGCTACTCATCCAACCAACCTGCTGGGGTCTTACTTACAACCAAGCTTCTATTTACACGAGCAGACCACCTTGTCGACACCAACCAGTCACACCGGTAGTTGGTTCGAGGCCTTTAAAACTTGCATCATTCTCGTCGTTGGCTCCTTTGTTCAATTCACAAAATAGCGCCATGTTGCCATCCAAATTTGGGAGTGGGCGGCAGAAGCAGCCTGAACGCCGAACCAGTCTACGACTTGATCCCAGCATAGTGGCTTTGCGATACGAGAAGACCATACCAGCAGAACCTCCGATTCTCATTGTCTCACGAGACCCTACTCGGCTCTCACGTCGGCCTTCGTCTTCTTCGGCATCATCTCACAGCTCCCGCCACCGTCCTATTGTGATTGTACCTCCTGGTATAGTCGCACCGCCTGCTGAGGAGCACCCGGCCCTCCGAGGCTCATCATCATCGTCATCATCCTCACCACCAACTCTCAGGACTTCTCCAGTATCAGTGGAAGAGTGGAAGCGCGATTCTGGGGTTGCTAGAAACAAGTCTACTTCAACAATTCACGAAGAAGAGGACGAAGATGGCCACTCGGAACCCGAATGCAAAAACAAGATTCCTGCCGTGGAATCAAACGTATCATCACTGGTATCATCCGTCATGCCGCGGCCCAGTATGACAACGCAGCGAGACGACGATCCATTTGTGGACGAGAATAGCATCTTTGAGCCGCTAACATCAATACCTACCGATCCCTTTTGTGTCGTGTACAACGCTCGATGCACCACGCCGCCTCCTCCACCTCAGGTGTCCCACTCTGATACACCGTTACCATCACCTGCACCTGCAACACCTACTCGACCAAGTAGGACGACTGCTTCCACTGTTCCTTTCTCTATTCCTTACTCTGAGTGCCTTGCAGGCAAAGTTCCCTCCTCCCCAACATACCCTCTATCAAGCTCTCGCTCTCACAAATCTCCCTGTTCCTCAATCCCATCGTCTCCTCGTACTTCTTGTTCTTCGTCTCCCCCCACAATCTCAAAGGGCATATCAAGATCGGGGTCCTCTCGGTTCGGTACATTTTCGCAAATGTTCAACACTCCAATTCAACCCTTGTGGCGGGGCACCGCTAGCACCGCCAATTCCAGCGCATCTAGTACCCCAACCGTCAGTGCACAATCCACTATTACCGCAGCGCTTGGCGCTACCGCCAACGCTACCGTCAACGCTCCAGCCACTGATGCCGATACGGCGATTGATTTGGCTGAGTCTGGGTCGCTTCCGTCGGATAAGGAACAGGGCTCTTCCCGTTTTTGGAACAGGTCCCGTTCTGCCTCCACAACCTCGAATAATAGCACTAGCACTGCTACATTGGCGGGCACCACATCCATTTCATCTAATAACGATCTCCCCTTTGTTCCCCTCGACGTATCTATCCCTTGCGAAAGCCTCCTCGATGATGCCTTCATGAACACTGTTTCTTTTTCCAATCGCGGCAGCATCATGTTGGGAGCTCAAGACGCCGCCGCCATTGACGGCGCTATCAAGCAGCACACCATGTCAATTGATTCGCCCTCTTCTACCAACGCCGACACCCTCGCGACCGCAAACAATGACGAGAGCGACTCGGGCCGCGCCACCCCAACTCCCACTCCCTCAACTACTGCCCCTCGTTCCATCACTCCTACTCCTACAACGCCAACGACCCCAAAGTCACAGACCCTTTCTCGACCCAGCGACGAGTCCAACGACATGAATAATTCTGTTAAGGGGGCAGGCGATGGTTCTCCTCAGGGCCTGATGTCAACCCCTGACATTCGTGTCTTGGCCGCCGACGTGGAGAAGGAATCTCAAAAGGTGAGATCGCTCTATACTGTTGGCGATGGTTCTCACGGTGAGCCTGGCAAGAGACACTCGTACTGCGAGCGTCTTGAACCAACTCCCGAGGTCCCGTCCGAGGAGAATGAACTTGACCCGTATGGTTTTCCTTGAATGTCCCTATTATAATCATTGCGGACTATGATTTATGCTGACCTGCGTCTTCTCTTTAGTGTTCCAAATCACCTTTCTCCGGCCTGGCAAATGCCCGCATCTGGAAGTTCTTCTTCCCTGCGGTCTAGAGGCGGAGGACTCGAAGATTGGGATGACCTTGAAGGTGCCCACGTTGACCGATATGGCTTCATCACACTACCGCCACCGCCTGGTTCAAGAATGGGCACACCAACAGAGACGCGGTCAGCCTCGGGCTCTCCAAGAAAGCGTAGCTTATTACAGAAACGAGACCCTTATAGTTTGACATCCACTCTCAGTGGTAGTGGCCGGCGGACTCCAACCAGGAAGGTTTCCGCAAGGTCGCTCAACACACAAACATCCGAATTATCAATATCAACATCACTTCGCTCATCTCGATCAGTAATACGGCAAGCCAGCAACTTGCTGCCCCACAATCGCGACAGGCGGTGGATGGACGAAGCAGGCGACATGCTCAATGCAGCCCCCAGCCTTCAGGACATCGTGGACGAGATTCAAGCCGAGAAGTTAACAGAAGTTATGAAGCGCAAGGAATGGGAAAGGTCAGAAAAATGGAGGAGAATGGCTAAAGTTGTTCGTCGGGGCGGTGAGGGTGAGGGCATGGAGTTTGAGTTTGACATGAGAAACCCGAAGCTGATTGAAAGGACATGGAAAGGAATACCTGACCGATGGAGGGGAGCAGCTTGGTGGTCTTTTATGGCCACCAGCGCGAGGGAACATGAGGGATCACCCTCCGAGGAGAGAATTGTTGCCGAATTTCATCGGCTCCAGCGACGAAGCTCCCCAGACGATGTACAGATTGACTTGGACGTGCCCAGGACCATCAGCCGCCATATTATGTTTCGACGACGTTATCGAGGTGGCCAGCGACTACTGTTCAGGGTCCTTCACGCAATATCGATCTATTATCCTGAGACAGGTTATGTTCAGGGCATGGCTTCGCTAGCGGCAACACTGCTCTGCTACTTCGACGAAGAGAAGTGCTTTGTCATGCTGGTACGAATGTGGCATCTCCGTGGACTGGCTCGTCTATATCGCCCAGGTTTTGAGGAACTCATGGCAGCCATGGGCGACTTCAGTAAGCACTGGCTTAATAAGGAAGTAGCCAGTAAACTGGTGAGTCTGAAGCCTCTCGACATCCCGAGTTAGGCACTGACAATTCTAGGACGAGTTGTGCATTGACACTACTGCTTATGGTACGCGCTGGTACCTGACGCTATTTAACCTTTCCGTACCCTTTCCAGCCCAGCTGCGAATCTGGGATGTCTTCCTTCTATTGGGTAATGACACGACTTCTATGTCCGAATCACGAAAGTCCGAGACCAACACTCCTCAGACGGTGGAATACGATGTTTTGCACGCTACTAGTGCAGCATTGGCTCAAGCCCTCCGAGAGGTCCTCTTGGGTGCGGAATTCGAGAACGCCATGAAGGCATTAACATCACCTATCCCTGTCAAAGATGAGGACTTTTTGATGAAAGTGGTCAAGGCGGAATACAAACAACACCACGGCAAGAAGAAGACGTAGCAAGTCTTACTGCCATGACTCAAGCTCAACGAGGGCATTCTCCTTTGTCTTTTGGCCTGCTTTTTCTTTGTACATGCGAAGCTGTATCACGATACCCTTCAACGTGTTTTCCTGTTTTGCGTTGCGCTGCTGATACCCCCTTCATGCTTCGGCCTCTGAGGGACCACATGCCTAAACGAGGCCATTCTTTTCTTTGTGTTGGTTCATGAGAGCGTCATGGATTCAGAAAAAGAATGGGAGCTTTTCCCTTTCGATGGTTGATAGCGTTTGGAGCCACGGAACCTAATCTTATATACCCCTCCTGGCATCACTTTGTTTTACTGTCTTGCTTCCAGGGTTGCTTTGACGAGGCTTGGGAAAATACGGCGTGGATTGCACTTTAATGTACACGAGGAGGATAAGGAGATGGCAAAAGATATAGAACAAGGAGAGCCGAGAGATAAATCAAGGATCGAGCGCTATGTTAGGTTATTAGCCTCGAAGTTAATGTATAACTATGCAGTATCATTGAAGCCATTCCCAGTACTTTGCCTCGCTTGTTTGGTCAGATCCACGTAACCCTCTCAGCCTCAGCTAACTGTGGCTTGATCACATCATGCTGTATGTGGTAGAATATGGTGACATGGGTCCAGTCGTACACAAGACGGTAACATCAAGGTATAACAGTAACTGTTAAGTCGTAATCGGGTGTATTTGGCCCCTCCCAACAAAGCCCAGCAAAGTTTGTTTCTCCAGGTATCCGTAGTTACTCGGATCTCTGTGATTCCGTCAGCCTCAATGTCTGAAGCTGTCATTCTCTTCTGTCCATCCATTCACCCCCGTTGCTTTCCTCCGCAGACCAGTCTGTGTCCCTCCACCTCGACCGTGCTGATTGCCTCTTTGGGCATGAGTCTCCGACCCCTCCCGGAGCTCCGGTGCGGGGGAGCCGGCGCCATAAGGTCGGGAGCGGCTCACCAACACGAGGACAAGCGACCGACCTCGATTGTGGAATCACAGTCCATAACACAGCTAAGTTAAGTTATTGATATTCAACGTTGTTGGGATTGATCCATTGAGCTATTTAACCGTAAAACAGCCAACACCATTCGCTTATTCCCTGTCCTTATTTCTGGTACTATTGAAGATAAAAAGAAACCAGAATTGAGTTTGACCCTAGCTTCGATGTAACCAACCTGGCGATAAGTCGATGGGCAATAGCATGAGTCGAATAAGGGAATGACGCGAGATGATAGCTTCTTTAGAGGATCCTACTCTGTTTCTCATGTCTTTTCGCTGATTGCTTCCAAACTGCTTTCCATATCACGCCCAGACGGCCGAGTTTACCCCTTCAAGATACTCCTCCACAAGCCACACATGCATGATGAGAGCTGAAATAAGCATGGCATAAATTTTCTGTGAACTTTTGAAAGGCACAGTAGCATAGTGGCTTACATGCAGAAGCCCCAGTTTGTTCTTGAAGAGCTCCTCCATAAGTCTTTTCCTCTTCTGGTAAGTCAGATATCCTGTGGCTTTTTCGTATTCTTGACTCCCCCCTCTCTCTCACACACTCGCTCTCTTTTTCGATTGAAGACTTCTATAAAGTTCAACGACATGGCTGGCTTTGGGTTGCAGCGTAGGTAGCATCTAGACTTTTTGAGGACTAGACCAGAGCAGACCCCTGTTTTACGAGGATACAAGTTTCGATTCCTGGGTCTCCAATGCAGCTTGAAGCTCATCAGAATAAGCTATGTGCTCCTAGTGCTCTGGGCGTTCAGTAACCGCAACTCTGTTTTGGGGCGTTCCTGGGACTACTTTGAGAAATAGGCTGTGAGGCTTCTAGTAGGCTGAGGCTGCTCTTTTTGTATGGGCCGAAGCCTCTTAAAATGTGGCTTAACATTCAAAATAAACAACGGCGAGAGTGTTCTCCATTCCTCGGTCTGCTACAATTGCTGTTGTTCATTTCGCTCCGAGTCTGTTTGATGACGCTCAAATTGACTTCCTTGAGAATGTCAGTTATGCATTGCCTGAAGCTGCGAAACTTCATCCTCCTCAATCTAAGTCCATAGGGTGTCTATAACTGTCCATAGAACAAGTGATATTCCCATTTTCTTCCTTTCCTTCGTCTCATCGAGCCCGAGCCCGAGCCCGCTATACCCAATGCTGTTCCTTAATGCCTTAGATTCATTGAACCGAAAATCAAAGTCAAAAACTCCATTTTGTACCGTGCACCCAACCTTTAGTCAACCCTTGCCCTCTCCAGTGCAGCTCAACGAGACGTATATTTAAAACAAAGTTGCGGCGCAAACTTCTAAAAGACTGATGTAAAGCCAAGGGACCAACTTCGATGAGTCTGAGTCCGAACTTTTAGTAGTAATCATGAGGGAAAGCCGCTCAACTGGTCTGATGCATATTTGCTTCGATAGGTAGGTAGTACAGAGTATTGATTCGAGTATGCCTACTAACAAGCCAGGGATAGTTGATCAATCCGGCCCGGCAAATTACTCCTTCATGTTTGTGTGTGATTTGTGGATTATCGTAAATTAATTGAGAGCCACGCTTAGACATAAAATGACTGCATGTGGCGCATAAGCGTCAGAGCCGATCGACAAAACCGCGTCTAGGGTGCACACTACCATCAAGCGCCTTGTCCTTCCCCTGAATCTTCTCGCGATTTCGAGGCTTCTTCGATGCTTCGATGCGGCTTTGACTCTCCAGGCGATGGCTGCTTGTAGCGGTTTTCTCGCTCTTCGCTCGGGCGATGGGGCCCCGGATACCGTGTGCTAGGCGGTGGCTCCTCTGACAATATAGCTGATACCGACTGTTTGTTCTCGCTGCCCGGTCTTTCTTGCGAGGGCATGGGCGTGGAGGCGCGTATCGGTGACATTCGGCGTAAAGGTCCGCCAAAACTCTCTCTGCGAGACCGTCCCGGCCCCACGGCTCTGAAGGGTGACATGTCACTTCTTTGTCGTGAATGACCACGTCGCGATCCACGAAAAGCTGCGCTCGACGAGCTGCTTTGACTAAGAAGCGGAGGTGATCGATATCTCTGCTCACTGCGGGTGGGGGAAGGGGCATGATGCCCTGTTGCTTTGCGCTTTCTGGGAGTTTCCCCTATAGTCACAGAAGCTATGTCAGTTCACAGAGAGTCTCTCTTTCTCTTGGTCTTGGACGAACCAGAAGGACTTCCGGGTCGGTTCGAGCTTCCGCTAGCTTGCGATGTTGGTGGCTGCCAGTGGTGAAAGTATATCGAAGGACTCGACTGGGGTTCTTGCTGCTGTTGTTGCTGCATATGCGGATGCTGATGTGAGTGCATCGGGGGAGGAGCGTGTGCGGGCTGTGGTACGTTGGTGTTGATGCTCGGTAATGTCGATATGCCCATGGGTCGCCCTATAACACCACTCACTGTCTGGCCTCGAGGCCTTGATGGTGATGGCGGATACACATATCCGGTTGCTGGGGTCGATGCAGATGGAATGCCCGGGTGCTGCGCGTGGGTATGCGACAGTGTTTGAGGTTCTCGCTGGTGTTCAGGCGACACAGGCCACTGCGCCGGCATAATCTGGGCACGGGGAGGAGCCTGTCCAGGAGGCATGAACTGCTGAGCCCATTCCAGGGCAGCTTGTGGCGCGACTCCTCCGCTGCTCATGCCTGCAAACACCAAAGGAACCATGGGAGGAGGTATACCTGCCTGAAGCGACGTCCGCAGCATATCCATTTCAACTTTACGCTGCTCTAGACGCAAACCCTCCTGCTTCGTCCGCTCTTCCTCCTGCTTTCTCTTATCCTCTTCCGCCCTCGCCTGTAGCCAATGTCTCATGGATTCCTCTGCTCCTTGCCATTGCTGAGGTGGAGCAGGTAGTTGGCCCCATGAATCTCTCTGCTGGTGACCAGGAGGGCCCAAGGATGGCTGTGGCGGAGGCGGAGGAGGAGGATGGGGTGGAAGATGTGTAGAAGGAGGAGCACCAGCCGTTGCAGGCTGCTGGGGAGGAAGTGTCATGGCCGCCGGCGGAGGCAGGCCACGATGAGGAGCCGACATGGGCTGTGATGGTGGACTGTGTCCCTGATAGGCGACAGGCAGAGAATTGCTTGCTGGTTCTCGATATATCAAGGGGGGAGAAGGTCGAGAGGTTGAAGGCGGAGTCGGGAGATCATGGACGGACTTGTAGCCGTAAGTTGGTGGCTGCTTGACGGTAAGCATCGTTGTATGGCAGCTGGGCTACGCCAGTGGGGACATTTGTACGGCAAGAGTGAATGCGTGGGTATGGAAGGCGCATGTATTGTCGGGAGGCTGGGGCTTGCTGCAATTGACTTTTTTTTTAACAGATAACAAACAGTTGACTGAGTGCTGGGCAGGGGAGGCGGGCAACGATGTTATACAACAAGATTGCACTCCACGCTTGAAGATCTGGGTAGCTCTAGCAGTACGGTTCAGCCAGATCAAGTGATCAAGCAAATCAGGGAGCAAAGCAACAACATCGAAAGGAAAAGGTTGTCAAAAATATTGTTGTTTGGGTTGTAACTGTCTCGTGGTTCCTCTAATACGAGTCTCAACTGGGGACTGGAGTTATACAAGGGAGAAGAAACAGACGACAAGAATATAAAGCAAGTGATATCAAAGAAGGAAGAAGAGGGGAACAGAAAGAAGCGGCGTACAATTTGGGTTGTGGATATGCAAGCTTTGTATAAGATGGCCAGAGGTGACAGGCGGCGAGCTGGAGATGTCGGCCAGCTCCAGAGTTGTGGCGGTCGAGGTGAGCGGGGCTGATGAAACCAGTTGACAAGCAGGGCCAAGTTCATTTGGAACCAGTCATGGATGGCTCTTCCACATAGCACACATGGGGGGCACGCGCAGAAAAGAGCTGTCAACGACTGCGAGTTAGTAGGAAGCTTGTGTGAGAAGTGGAGAAGATCCAAGGCTGACAAGAGGCGACTAGAGACCAACGTTGAATCGATGTGAATGGATTGGGCCGAGATGAAGGACAGAAGACCCAAATATGGAAAGTTCCGCAGTGAAGGGGGAAACTGAGAGAGAGATTGGAGCTTTAAGCTCAGCGAAGTTGTTGTAAACGATGGAGTAGTGAGTAAGGATGCATCAAAGGATAACAGCTCAAGACGCAGGTACCAGCCAGCGTGGTGTATTGTCCTGTGAATCACTCTTGTTATTCACAACTGAACGGGTACGTCTAGGTTCTTGTTGACATCGATGATTGGAGTCTCCAAGAAGAGCCGTCCTGTAAGTTTAGAAAAAGGAATGTGTCGAACAGTACCCTCAATCAAGGATGTATTTCGTCCTGTTCTGTGTTGTTGGTCGTCCTGCTCAAGCTAGCTTACCACTGACAACTGAGGCAAATGAAACGAGGGTAGCTTGCCGACTTCAGGGAGCTATGGCACGAGACCAACGGCTTCAGGGACCAAGGTTTTTTAATGAACGAATAGGAGGTAAGCCCAAACAATAGAAAGAGGAGAAGATAGTCGACGATCCTCGATAGAAGATGGAGGAGAGAAAGGAAAGAGAGAAAAAAAGAGGGCTGAGCAGCTCGAGTGAGCTTCGGCATGAGTGGAGAGAGGAAGAGGTGGTGCAAAGTGAAAGTACACGCACACGCCCGCACACGCCCACCCGCTTGCTTATACGCACATCATCAAGCGCCAGCCGTCGAGTTGCTCTCTGCCGGTCCGCATCTTGACGCATCGGGGTGGTAATTCAATAGCCAAAGACTGTTCAAGACAGAGTGGAAACGCTGCATTGTGGGAACTTGCCCTGAGCGAGCAGGGTATGCTCAAACTAGCAAGATGATTAGGGATCAAAGGACAAGAGACTACGGCCAACAGCTTCAACGGCCATGACATGCGCCAAAGCACGGGTTCAAACCTCCATCAGGCCAGAACAGTCCGGTATTAGACATTTAAGGCAAGGGCTAGAGCGAGTATCGTTCCAGTAGAAAGAACGGCTATCCTCTGGATCATCTTATCGAGTACCAATATGGCAACCTTTGAGAGTTAAGGATAAAAGCGTGTATCAGAAGAGATTTGACAGATTTCGGGACAAATGGTAAGGACAAGACAAAACACTAAAAAAGGTAGTTAACTCAGAAAGCAGGGGTCGGTATTGTAGGGGCAGTGGCAGAGGTAGACCAAAGAAGTGGCTGAGGGGGTCCAGGGCTGGGATGATGGCTGCCATGGAGATAGAAAACCCAGACAGTCCCATCGAATTGAACGTGCGTCGTGCATGCTTCTGGGGTTTCGAGCAGCCAACAAGAAGACAGGATGGAGGGACCAAAAAGGGTACAAGTTTGGGATGAATAGATCATAAGAAGTGGAGTGAGTGGCATCGCGAACCAGGGAGGGGCGTGCACAACATAGCGAAAGAGGTGTATAGATTGCGGTGCGAGAAGCAATAGAAGAACCACTTCATCGACACATGTCCAGATTCAACATCGGTATGTGGTAGTTAGATGTAAGTTATTAGTCCAAGCCTAATGGAACGTTCTCTCCTCTCCTCTCCTCTCCTCTCTTGTTTTCGTAGCTTGATGTTCTCGAAAGCTATGCTGAAGATCAACAAGGCTCAAGATGCTGCAGACATTCTTACCCAAGGACTCCTGTTCATAAGCTTTCTTTGTACCGACTGACTCTGCACCTTAACCCAGGCTGCAGCTACGAGCTAATGACACGAGCGCCGAGGCAAGTGTCCGAGCTGCTGCAGCCTCTGACCCTCCCGTCCAAACAAGGCTCTCAGCCTTGATATGATACACGGGCGGGCTGGCAAGACATGTTGCCTCGAATCGGTAGTTGGGCGGTAATTAGAAAGCCATCAATCGTGTAGTTATTCAGAAGGGCTGACTGGTGGAAGCCCCACAAGTGGCTTAATAGGGTCCTGAAATGTACATACGCCAGATACTTGTAGCAGAAAAACAGTAATTTGGATGTTAGTTTTTAGCGCATCAGCTTAATTAAATGCAGTTAGGTTAATGATAGGGCGTGCAGAGCTTGATCAAATACGTACTTTGGCTACCAAACTTTTCTCAATCTTCGTATTCCCTGTCTTGCGATTGCTTGTGATTTTTGCTTCGCTTTTGTCTTCAAGGTTTGCTGTTAAGGATCCAGGGTGAGGTAGGGACTTGGCTGTAGTAGAAATTCGAAACAGGTCATGTTGAGTAAGTCTGGTCGTAATGCAGCTTCTGTATTGGACGTAAACAATGAGTTTCGAATGACATGGTGCAATCGAAGTCGTGGGTCTTGTTTGAAATGAAGCTTCAGGCTCAAGCCGTTCGTGTGTCACAAGGATGCGACTCTAATCGAGGCACAGGAAGTGGATGAAAGTATGGATCGAATTTTGAAAATACCTACCCAGGCTAGAAATCTTGAGTAAAAGCTGTTGCACGAAGCGCGGTTCTCGTCGTAGCCGGGTTTAAGCCGCTCTCTGGTAAAGTACTAGGCTCGAATGCCTGTGGCTTGTGATCTATTGTTTCGTGTGTGACGGGGGGGAACTACATGGATAGAAGGGTCGAAGAATTGCGAAGGTCATTGACGTCTTCCACGAAATAGCGTTTTCTTTGGTCTGAAGCAACTCGGTTCCTCTCTCTCCCTACCATACTTAAAATAATGTAAATCCCCCAAGACAGGCAGTAGATACCATGAGCCTGGACGTGGCTAGGCTCCTACTGCATTTGGCTGCTACCCGCATCTCGCTTCTGCAAGGACCTCATATCATCTTCTGCTGTGATGAACCAACTTCGGCAGGTATTCGTACATATTTGTAGAGCCTTGGCAGAGAAAGGTAGTGAAAGGTAAGAGAAAGAGAAGCTGGCAGTTGAGCCCCGAGCCACCCTGGCAATGGCCCTGGGTTCTGGGCTTTGCCTGGGTCTAGGCCAAGATGCCCTGCAATTAGCTTGTGACCAAGTTCCTTCAGCCGCTCCTTCCGACCTCATGTGGCGCTGAGTTTGAACAAGCTAGATAGGTATTACTTTTTGTGTGTGGGCTTGCTTACATCCACCTCAGACGTCCCCTTTCATATCACGGTTCCGCGTTTCATCTTTGCAAATCTCCATCCTGCCAACCCACTTTACCGAAGTTACAGGATATTACATGTATATTTTCCCACCTGCTGAACGATTACACATGAAGGGAAGTTGGCCAAGACGAGGCATTGTCAGACACTAGCCTCCGATCATGAATTGTCCGATCCTATCACAAGTCAATGACTGTATAACGGGTAGCTGGTACTTACGATGTCCAGTAGCAGCTCAGCATCATATTTCGTCATCATAAAACCGTCTCAAGCTGTTGCAGATCTAGTCCTTTCCCAAACATACTCATGGCAGAGGGCCAGATGTCAGAGTAACCCATGGAGGCTACCAGGCGTGCTTGCCTTAGTAGTCAGTCTTTCCAGGATCAGGGCCAGCAATGATGCCCGGGTTTGGTCATGATGCATTGGTCGAGAAAACTTGGCACCCTCTTTCTAGTCGATTCAATCTAATACACAACCCTTCTGCAGGACCTCGAGGCGCCTGGTAGTAATACAGATTAGCGTTGCTCAATGATCACCAAAGTGATGGGCGGGGTCTTCTCCCAATTCATCCTTGAAAGCTTGAACCTATCGCCACGCAGCCACACTTGCCAGGTCCGTCGTCAAAAGCACGTTGCAGCATGGCTTTCTCGTGGTGGTGGTTCACTAGGCCACTTGAAGAATCTCTCCGCAGCTTTAGTCGAAGGCCAAGCTACCTACCTACCTACCTATGTATTCGGTAGCATAAGAACGGCCAATGGAACACTCCCTCCTGACCAGGCGTATAGTACTGTGTGCCGGTAGATTCGTCTGGTTTACAAGGATTCCTCAGCTTTACAAGCCCACAACTTGAGACTGATCTCGTCCGACGCAGGAAAGGAAACGGGAAGCTTCTTTGGGTTAGATAGCCAGAACTCATCCTAGCAATCGTCATCAACCTATGGGCAAAGATGAGCAAGCTCAGGTGAGCGGTACCCCACCCTTTGGGAAAGCCCCACCCTCTCGAAAACCGTTACCACCCTTTGTTGTGCGCCGTTAGATATCGGAAATGCGCCACGATCCAGGTCAAGGTTCTGACCTGTGCACACACCGGTACGCGGATAAAAGATTGTTGATCAGTCCCTCGAATTCGTTTGTTGGACTAGCTCAGGATTAACCACCCATTCCCTCGCAACCATGATTAACTTATAAAAACATATGTTTACATGGCAGCAGCCAGGATATGGCTTTACGCACACAACAAGGCGAACGGGACCCAGGCCAATGAGGTTATCGAACCCTCGACATCCTCAGATACGATTAATAGAGCAAAATAAGTAGATAACAGAGTTCATTTTTATTTCGACCTTACAGGTCTAGTTTCTTGTACCTGTCTTAGCTGCCTCTAACTAAGCGCGCTTCCTTATGTTATTCTGTTTGTTTCGCTTAGAGACATACAGGGCTTACTGAAATTCATCCCTTACCTCTGCAGAATTGTAACTAGCACTTTGAAGCGAGTCACCTGCAAGGGATGATTTCACCTGGGAAGAGGTTCAAGATTCTTGAAGTGGATGTAGCGATATTTGCACAAATTTGTCTTCCAATTCGAATCCAGTCTTGTCACCGGTGATATTTCTGAGTTGAGCCAAGTTTCGAAAATTTTGTTGACGTTGATGTTAACCCCATCTGTTGTGGTTTATTCTTCATCTGCTTTGGCTTATTGGGGGGATAATTCAGTACCTGGGAGTCGTGGAAAGTTCCTGCACAGGTACCGCCATAATAGCATCCGATACCCTCTCGAACATTCCGTCCGGTTTCTGTGCTTCGCAACAGCTTTGTTGTACAAGGAGATACGTCATGTCTCTCATATTGGACGAGTCGGACGAACTTTACGCTTGGAGTACGAATCAGGTCAAATTCAAGGCCCAATTTGTCTTGCTTTACCACGAACCCGAGGAATCAAGGCTCAATCAAGTTCCCACCTTTCTGGGTTATTTTGACCACTCTGTCTGCTGTTGGGACATCAGATCAAATGACAGTATTGGTGGAATGACGCTGCTTGAAGTACTATCCTGGATCGCAAATTACCTGACCAACAGACTCGCTGAAGTCAGCATCAGAAAATATCACATCTTTGTTGGTCGTACTACTCATGTACATTGACCTTGGTGATGATTCTATGCAAGCATCTTTTGGCGATGATTGCATACGGATATGTACGGAGTACTCCCGCACAACGTCTCCAGATCTACCTCGGACTGGGAGTCAACATCTTAGGTGCATTAATTAGTACTAGCCTGAAGGGGGTGTTCCTAGTGAAGCTCGGTGCAGATCTTGTACCAATGAACATCCGCCAGGGCATGTTCTCCCAGTTCCAAGGACTAGGGATCCTAGGACCATATCATGCTTTGTCCAATTACAGAATAAGTTGGTCGGTCGGGCCCGAGACGCACCTGCAGCTTGGAAACCCCATGTCGAGAATGGACATCTGAAACACCAACTCACGCCCTGTCCCCTGTCCCTGCCCAACTCCTTCTACGACATTCCCCTCATCTTTGTTGTTTTGGTGGAATTTTTTCCAAACTGGGCATTTCCTCCCATTTTCATTTCGCCCAACGACCCTTTTCTCTACGACTTCCTTGCTTGTCTGCACTCTCATCTCGTCATCTACCCTCTATCCCTGGCTTCCTGTCCCACGCTTTGTCACCTCACTTGGACTCGTGCATCATTATCCTTGTCTCCTGCAAGTCTGGATCCATCATCCTACGATGAACCACATCAGACACCAGCATTGATATGAGATGAATCATCTCCGTTTTGCATACTTCACCCAACAGAAACAGACCGACTTAACTGGTCGCATGCGCGTCTCAATCTTGTCTTAGGTTAGCCCGCCTGTAGTCTGAACGACATGATGGATGTTGCGTCCGATGCACGAAAGCACCCGATATCATCTGCACAAATCTCTGAGCCTGAGTTTAAATGAACCAAGCGACTAATTCATCACACTAGCCGTTTACACATGACATCTCGCAAAGCTGTTCAGAGTCTCAGCCGCAACTTGAGGGCATCCATACATACATGGTCAATAGATGCACTGATCCCTTTGCGGTATTGTCGTGGATCTCCAATTTGCAATCCTGGTCTCGTTCGTTACCTACGCCTACAAACTTGACTCAAGCTTATGATGTGCTCGTTCAGATAATACACATGCGCGTGAAAGGAACTGGCGCTTCTTGCCACACCATGCCAACTGTTGGAACGGGGGCCTGTTTCAATCAACTTCTACGTCCGTCTTCATATGGGGCTTGTTGGATAGCTCAATTACATCTAGACACTTGTCTGTGATGCTGATGAGAGCGTACGTGGACGTGCTTTATCATGGAGTTTCCTTAACAACGAAGGAATGAGATTGACATTCAAATCTTTTTTCTGATCATAAGTACCGTATGCCCTGTCGACGGGCCACGATTACCTGCTCTGCGGCATCTAGTCTATAATCGTGCCTTTCCTTACTCCGTACTGCACATCGAGGAACTCAATTTCGCAGATCCTTTACTGATTAGTCGCGGCCCAGGATTTGCGGCAGGGCTCGCTCAGGCACAGGTATAGTACATGACCTATCGTGGTAGGCTCGTTTAATTTGCCGCCACCTATGAAGCTGGAAGCTCTTGTTTGCCCGTGTGAGCTGATGGATCGGCAGCTAGCCTTTAAGCGACTTTCCCACCCACCCTCGTGGTCGGCCCAATCCGATGACACCCTTGTAGTTTTTGGATCTAAGCTATCCCGATCCATGTGCGGGTCTGGTCTAGACGGGACTCAACTCGAGTCCAGAGTGAGAGCATCCTTTTAAACGCGCCCTGCTTTACCCATCTAGTCAAGGGGTAACTTATGGAGAGGAGTCAGACAATTCCGCTTTGCCCAACACAATCCATTGATCCCCATGTCGTTGGTTGACTGAGAGGACTGAGTCCAAAGCCTGCACTTGTGATCACAACCACATACTAACAATCTTCAAGTAAATTGACAGACTCGGCCTCGGTAACTAAATCAGGATACGAAACTCGGCTTTGTTTTGCGGGAACCCACCGCTATAATGTCTGTGTATCTATCTGGCTTCCGAGATTTTCTGGTGATCGGCTACTTGCACCTAGGCACCGTTACACTACTGGCCTTTGCGGTCTAGCAGTAGAGTACCTACCCTGTATGAAGTACCGAATCGACCACAAAAATTTCCGCATCAAACAAGAAATGGCTATGGTCGATCACTAGGCTACTGGAACGTGTCGATAAGTAAATGATTCGATAACCCACATTTCAACCTCACAGCGCCACAAGTCCTTGATTATTCGGGCGATCAAGATCAGCGAAGTGATTCCCCCTGCTAGCGCTCCCCGTCCCATCTGACATGTGTCTATCGTGCCAGAACCCACGAGCCCGCGAGCCCCAAGATTTAAGGCGAGCCATTGTGTAGGGATCGACACCGGAGGCTGCACTGGATGCCAGTGATTGTCCTTTTCTGTTTGGTAGTCCGGAATTGACGAAAACCTACCCGCCCTGACTAACAAGGCCGGCTTCCGTAGCAGAATTTGCAACACGACTGAATCACTCCGACTTCAACTGCGTGGCGAGAGATCTAATTTGCCCGTCTGAGCTCCTTTGTCTCTGTTGATCATCTTTCCTCCATTGATATCACCCAAATACGAGATGCTGTTTCCAGATGTTGACTTCAGCCTGGCTTGCTGGCCTAGCAACAAATAATCAAGGAACAAGGACGCGTATCTGTTAGTCCACGGACCGGACCATAACTACTCTCGGTACGTATGCTCCCTTGCCTCCCAGCTGCTATACCTGGTCGTTCCAAGTTTCAAATTTTTATTAGAAAGGACAGTGATCTTAGATCATGAGACCTCGTCTTCATGTACCAACAGCTTGAAGGCTCGGACTGAACTATGATGAAAACAACATAAGGGGGAAAATGCGCGCCGCATGGTTCCCAGAGACAAAAGGCCGCAATGCTGCTGCCAGGACTGGGTTTTCTTCCTGTTGCAACCTAAATCAGGTCCTGAACGGGCTTAACTCTCAGTGGGCTTGCACATTGCCAGCTGAGAACCCCTTCCCCTCCACAGTGACATCTGCATGTATTTACGCGAGATCGAATCCTTGAGCCAAGTTCATCGTTGACCAACCAGACAAGCCGGGATCTGCCATTGATCGAGAATTGATCGGTTGGTCAGCTTACACGTCAACTCCTTTTCCGCTTCTCCACCCATCACCCTCGCCACTTGTTGTGACGGTATGCATGTGTGGCTATCATCCCGCCGACAACATGCAGTCAGGCCGTAGGGTCTGACCTATCTTGAATGGATGTCGTCGGAGACTCGTCTCATCTAAGTTAAGTTAATCTCGGACGCCAATGCGTTGTTTGTCGCCAACGGCCGCTAGCGTGAGTCCCCCCCATGTGGGCTCCTCGCCTCCGTCTTACCCTTTACTCCATGTCGATCATATCCATTTATGGCCACGATTATTAAGCTTGGTTCAACTCGAATTCACTACACCCTTCAATCCTTATGGTGTCAAGCTTCGGCGAACTGGCGTGGAGCTTTGTTCGAGGTAAACCGAAGGGCACTGTATACTATCACTGTGCATCTGTCAACCAATTACAGTTCCTTAGAGCTCGGAAGGTACACAGAATTTCATTGTCAGGTACCCTCACAACGTTCTGTATCCGTAATGCTCAACTTTCACAAGCCATATCAAGCTAGTTCAACTGTACTGTGGCATATTCTCCTGTTCTTTTTGGCGCTCGGGTCCCAAAACAGTGGACCATGCTGTCTATGCTGAGTCGATGATTTCCGCGAGAAGAATAGAATAAAGCAAAAACGAGGTATCCTTGCAGGGCTCCAAACAGCCCACCACATAGCATTTACCCCCTTAGCCATCAAGAATCGAATGTCCTCGCTCACCTGCGCCTCAACACAAGCCCCCATCCTCCTCGAATGCTCCTCGCTGAAGTAAAAACAATTATACAAAATTTAGTATCATGCCCAATAACATAAAGGTTGTGAGGCGGGAGAAAGCTCTTTTCGCCCACCCATATAGAGTATCTTTTCTTTGTCCGCATAATCCACCAAATCCATGAACATCAGGTTCCGTTCCACCAGTCATCCCAATAGTCCCTGCCATATTTGAACACGACTATAAATTCATATCATCCATTGGTGCTCCCTTCGCCATTGGTAGTATAGGTCTATAAAATAGGTCAGGCCAGGTGCCATAGATAGTTATGTTGGGATTCAGAGCCTGCAAGAATCGTGCCTCGCCAGAAAATTGATGAGGCTTTGCCTGACCTCGTCAAGCAAAGGTATCTTAATTATCCTAATGAGGAAAAATTCGATCCTTCAACGATGAGGCAGAGGATGTCAGGCTACTGCGTTTGCTAGAATCCTTTCCAGAACTGTAAGAGTTGTTCTCCGCTTTTTGGCTCTCTTCAACAAGATTCGTCGTGCTCTGCCGTTGCGGTTTTTTGAGAACACCTCGCGACTTGTCGTTAGATACGTTGCTAAGCGATGGTCGCTCACTGTTTGACTCGCTGTTGCGGCGATTTTTGACAAGCTTTCGAGGCAGTCGCTTCTGTGACTGGGAGGTTGAGCTGTCTGCAATTGACGCCGTGTCTACAGACCGATCATCACTTGAAACACGGCCAAGGCCAGAGGCATTCATCGAGTGAGGTGAACTGCCACGTATGGCTAGTGGCGATGGCTCCTGTTCTCTGTTGAAGACAGGGCTGTCTTGTGCTTGTAGAGCCGTCTGGTCAACTGGTTGGTTGAACACGGCTTCTTCCTGCATCGGATCAAGAGACACGTTGGCCAACCCCTTTGTTGCCACACTTGGTTTGACTATAGGAGATGGAAGAACAAGCGATGAGTTAGATCTGTGAGTAGCGACTCCGGATTGCGTGTGGGGGCTAGGCGTGGATGATGAGTCGTGTTGCGCTGGAGGAGAAGATTCTGGTTTTGGCGGTGGGTGCTGCGTCATGTTAGTGAAGATTCCATCAGTAACACCGGATTCCCTTACCTCAACGCTGAGATATGCGTCGAGCTTCTTTTTCAGAATCTCTGATCTAACTGGCTTGGCGAGATAGTCATTCATACCAGCAGCCAAGCACTTCTCCCTATCCCCTTGGATAGCAGAAGCGGTCATGGCAATGACCAAAATAGTGCGCACTGCATCGAGAGAGTCCTTCCGAATTAGCTTTGTCGCCTCATAACCGTCAAGAACCGGCATCTGGACGTCCATCAAGACAACGTGATATGGTTTGCCCTCTTTGGCCTTCTGCCGGAGCCCCTCCACAGCCTTCAGGCCGTTGTCGTATGCAACAACCCCCTTATACCCCAATCTCTGCACGTATTGTATAGCGATCTTTTGGTTGATCGGGTTGTCCTCAGCAACACAAATGCGGATCTCATCCTTGGGTACCTTAGACAAGTCCAGATAAGGATTTGGCGATTCTGCTCTCTCCACAGGTGAAGTTGCTGCGTAGTATCGGTCGACAGATGGCGTGGCTTTGGTCTGCGCGTCTCCTGCAGCAACATCAGGCTTGGCCTTCTCAAACGTGACAGTGAACCAAGCAGTTGTGCCCACATTCTCTTCACTTTCGAGCCGAATCTTGCCCTTCATCATTGTCTCAATGAGAGACTTGCAGATGCTGAGACCGAGACCGCTTCCACCGTATTTTCTAGCTGTGCTAGCATCCGCTTGGCTGAAGGGTTGAAACAGTTTGGCCAATTGCTGAGGAGGAATACCGATGCCAGTATCTCGAACCCAGAAGGTGAGGGTGGCGTGCTCCTTTGTCTCCTTGTCCAGTCGAGCACCAATAGTGATCGAACCATCTTCGGTGAACTTCAGACTGTTTCCAATAAGATTGCCCAAAACCTGGTGTAGACGGATAGGGTCGCCGTATATTAGCATGGGCGGTAGGTTGATGTTTTGTACGATCTTGACATTCTTCTTGGACGTCTTCTCACGATTACTATATGAAACGGCCCGGACGACTTCGCGGACCATGTCTTCGGGGTTGAAGGCAATGATGTACAACTTCATCTTGTCTGCCTCCATCTTGGAGAAGTCCAAGATGTCATTGATTACCGTCAATAGCAGATCAGCGGAGACTCGGATTGAGTCGGCCATCTCGAGCTGATCCTTGTTCAGATCACTGTCGCGAAGAAGCTCCGAGTTGCCGATTACGCCATTGAGAGGAGTGCGAAGTTCGTGCGACACATTGGCCAAGAAGATAGATTTAGCCTTCGCCGCTTCCTCTGCCAGCTTGACATTTCGCTTGGCTTCCGCTTCCGCGTTCTTGGCCTTTGTCTCTGCTTCAAGGGCCTTGGCAAGTGCGCGCTTCTGAACGGCTACCATAGAACGGTTTTCTGCAGATATTTTCTCGACATTCTTCATCGCAAGGGCGTTCGAGTAGCTTATGCCAATCTGGTTGACAAGAAGCTGCAGGACCGTGACGTTGCGATCTGTGAATGCGCCCGGTTCACCCTCCAGATAGAGCACGCCAAGGAGAGGCTTGTTGCCATGACAGATCGGAATCGCAATAATACTCTTGCCAACGGGGTTTCTCTGAAGCCAGGACTCGTTGACATTGCCGAATCTCTCGTCAGATATCAGGTCTGGAACAAAGACTGACTCAAGGAAGCGGGTAGAGTAGAGAACAACATTCTCTGCAATAAGTGAGGTTCCTGATATGGGAATACCTGGTATATGGGCGGAAGCTCCTTTCTCAGGATCACCACTTGCTGCTACACACCAAGTATCCATGTCGTTCTCCTGGACAACAATGGCAGCCAGCGTAGCTGAGCCACCACAAGTCTGTAAGATGACGTCACACATAGTCTTCAAAAGCTCGTCGACTTGCAGCATAGAGGAGATGACCTGCGATGAGACAAGAATGGCGTGCAGATCGATCATATCGAGAGCAGGCAGCCCTGCCCCGGGCTCGGCCTGAATGTTCATCGAGCCTCGCCATGCTCCTATGCGCTCGCCCTTGTTGAGGTCGGCCATGTTCATCGTGTTGGAAGGGATGCGTGCAAGATCTCCACCGTCCTCTGTTTCTCCAGTCCTGTATTGAACTGAGGTGGCATCAGCGACAAAGTCGGTTTGGACACCAGTATCGCAAGTACGGTAGTTTCTTGTAGGACCATGTAGTAATAGGCTGTGTTCCTCCTCGATGGCTTTTGAAACACCAAGAGCCCCCATCTGCCGGAATAAGCCAACTGCTTCAAGAAGTGCTGCTCGAGCTGACCGACGCGCACTTCGTCGAATGAACATACCAGCCATAAGATAATTGCCAAGAGCCTCATCAAAAACTGAATTATGCTCAGCTGCATGATCCAATGCTTGTTCATAGTGCTGAATGGCATTCCCATGGTTTAGAGATAATTCCTCAACCTGTGCTTGCAGAAACTTCATCCAACTTAGGTAATTAATGTCAGAAACAGTGCACCACTCATCCATCATCTTCACGTAGTGGCGCAGTTCCTTTATGACCTCTTCGACCTGCGAGGAGAAGTCTTCAGTTGGAGAGCAGGGGAGTTGGAGCTTTTGTAGCAGGTATCCAGCACGAGCGAGGCCGTGGAACAACAGTATCAACCTACTGTTGTGCGCTGACCAGAGCATACTAAGTTGATCAACGGCGTGGCTTCCAATTTCCACGGCACGCTCATAATGTCCATAAAGGAATAGGGGTATGATCTCGAAGCTCTCATAGAAGGTGACAGACCGGTTGCTCTTACGGCTACAGCTGATCAGCCATTTCTTGTAGTTCTCCGCGTTATGTGTCTCGTCGTTCATGACTTCCAAGGCGTTGCTAGTGCGAGTCTTGCCCTGAAGAGCCCGGCAGAGCTGCCTGACGGCAATGAGTATTGAACCCCCTCTAGAATCAGCATACCAGTTGGGAATTTCCTCGCAGCCATATTGACAGAAGCCTTCGAGGTCTGGACAGGTTTCTCCGCTGAAAAACTTGAAAACCGAGGACACGCCGTAGCTCATGATGGTTGATATCCTGTCACCAGCGACTGATGCATACTCCACGGCATCCTCCATCTGAGCCATGATCATGGGCATCGTCATGTGAACATGTCCTATACATATTGAGTGGAGCATCAAACCACGGGCGAGAAAGAAAGGGTCTCGAGATTGGTAGAGCAGCTCTTGGGACGTATTGCCTAGCTCGACCGCAAATTGTGTCATATTGAACCGGGACAATGCGATCATCGCAAGATAGAGGAATGCCATTCCAGATTGTGGATACGCGCCCCTTTCGAGATGCATCTCGACCATCATGAGAGTGAGATGATAGTACCGTAAGCCGTCGCTCCACCAAGCAGCGCTAATGGTTTCAGCCAGCACGGCTCCGACAGGTGCGACACTAGGATCCTCTGCTTGCTTATAGTTGAGAAGTTCGCCACGTCCCATCGTTTGAATTTGGATTGATAAGCGCTCAAACTTCTCGTCGCACTTTTTGAAGCTTGGCTCATCATCGACAGTGACCCCAAGACCGACCAGGCAGTCTTTGAGTGAAACTAGAGCAGAAGCGGAATCACCACTCTGAGCGTATATTCTTGACTGCAAGACGTATGCTGGTGCTTTGTCGAATGGTGATTTCCCATTCTCGAAAATAGTGTTAAGAATCTCGTTCGCCGCGGTATATTGGCCCATGTAAAGATAACACTCTGCTGCTCTGAGGTGGAGCTGCATTGTTTCATCGTAAGATACATCTTCTTTGCCGTCTGTCCAGGGGTCGTCCTGGAGGAGAGTAAGAGCAGTATTGTAATATTTTGCGGCTGTGGGCTTCGCACCGCTCTCTGCGGCGGCTTGGGCGCAGCTCGTCAACAGTTTGCGATATTGGTAACGATTTGATATTCGTCTCTTGATGATGTCAACCGCTGCACAAATATGTGAGGCTGTGTTGTCCAGCTGTTGGTTTTCGCCGCCATAGTATTTTTGAAGTGTCTGGGCAATAATGAAATGCATCTTCCGAGAATTGCATTCCTGCAGGTCTGCCGAAGCATGAATGTATCGGTCATGGGCAAATCGAAATCGATCATCGGTCTCACTGGGTACAATGATATAGGCCTGTATGGCTGCTTGAAGACCAGCAATTGCCTCTCCTTGCGAATAGGTTTTGTGTGTAAACGTCGCACAACATGATCCCTTATCATCCTCATGGTAATCAAACTCACCCCCCATCAAATGACAGATGAGTTCAAAGGAGAATGAATTGCCGATAAGGGCAGCCCAAGCGAGAAGAGTTCGTGCTGCAGCAGGGAGCTCTGATAGTCGGTGTGTTATGAAGCCTGTATCAAGTATATCGTAATCCTTTTCCCCTTGGAATTGCTCAAAAAGCCTGTCAAGATCATAATGCCATTGGCTGTCTCTGTAATCGTACCAGATACACTTCTTCCGGTGACAAGCACTCAGCATCTCTCGCATGTAGAATGGATTGCCAGCCGTCTTGGATTGCAACACCAAAGCAAGAGGCAAGACTTCTTCCTTTGGTCGACAAAGTGTTGTCGAGACGTATTGAACTATGTCGTCTTCGGCCAAGGGTGATAATGTTATACGCGTGACCAAAGGACCGCCCGAACGAGGATACTCTGCTGATAGCAATTAGTCGTCATTCATAGGACTAGAGCATCTATTAGTACATACCTTCGCCTTCAGGGAGATGGATCATGCTTTGGATCTTATCCCATGTGATCTCTTCCGTTCGGTAGGTCATAATGATGACCATTTTCATTCTCGAAGCGATGATTTGGGATATGAGCTCTATTGATTCATCGTCGGCAAAGTGAAGATCATCCAAGCAGAAGCAGATGAACTTGTGTGCAGTGAACACACGAAGTACATCTAGGAATATGTTCATCAACCGCATTGTCTTGGTGGATGTACCCGTTCGAAGAAAGTCTGAAGATGATTGTGAAGCAACGCTGGGGTTCCTGGCAACTGGCTTGGGTGAGCTTCCAGGAGATGACCCCCGTCGTTTTAGCCCAGACTTTCCATTTCCTCTGATGGAGGCGAATTGAAGGGACGATGAGATCGAACGGCCAATTGATGCTTCTGGGGGGCCGAGAAGAAACTCCGGGAGGCCCAAAAGACGGTGCAGCATTGGCCAGACGGGGCGAACGAACTGCTTAAGGCCCTGATGAAAAGGAGTCTCCGTGTTCCTCTCACCCCAGACTTGCTTGAACAGGGACGAAAGCAGCTTAAGCAGAGGTCCAAATGCTGTTCTCCTTGCGGTGTCAAATTTCGCAGTGGCACAGTAGCCCCGCCGCCTGGCATCCACCAGAACGCTTTGAACAAGACAGCTCTTTCCAAGACCCCCTGCACCCTCGATTGTGACAACCTCACAATGGTCGCGCCGTCTGAACTTGGCCGAGCCCAGCTGTCTTGACAGGCTGGACGCTGTCGACTCTACGACGCTGTGGCGATTTTGGGAATCGGGTCCTGAGCTATCGACAAGACTGCGTGTCTCAATTGAGATTGACTGGTGTCTTTCCCATGGCCTGGCAATTCTCGGAAGGGTTCCTGATGGTGAAGATGAAATTGTATCGCCAGACACCGTCTGGGTATCTGAAAATAAGGGGTTGAAGTTGGTCTTTGGTAGCTTAGGGTCAGAAGAAGCAGTGTGGGTAAAAGAACCGCTGCGATAGTTCGTGCCATCCACAGAGCTCGCTCCCTCACTAGAAATGTCGTCAAAAGCGGCCATATCGTTTGACAAGGTTGAGCCGTCAGAGAACCGGTTCGTGTTCCCCTTCAAGTTCATGGCATGACTTTTTGCGACGCGATCAATGACCTTGTCTAATTCTGCTTGCTCTTGCTGGCGGCCGATCATGATTGCTGGGAGCATGAAGAACGACGATACATCTTTGGTTCCAATCCTCCACTCCTTAAGTGCCAACCAATCTCCGTCACCGAGAAACTCCTGGACCTTGACCAAATCATGGCGAAGCCCGCTCGCCGAGTGATAACGGTCCTGGACATTCCTAGCCGTGCATCTTTGTATGATCCTCCCAACCACGTCGGGAATATCAAGCCTCACTGTAGAGACGCTCGGTATCCTCCGACCAAGAACACACTGTACGATGTCAAGGGGGCTATCACCTTCGAAGACTGGCCTCTGAGTCAGTAGGGTCCAGAATAAAACACCCAAAGAGTAAATGTCAGTCCGACTGTCTGGCTCAGCAGGCATTCGTCCTGTCTGTTCAGGGCTTATATATAAGAGTTTGTTCTGTGCCCCAAGTTCTTTGGAAAGCGTTGACCATCCCGTGCTCGTCAGGCCGTGTTCGAACGAGCGAATCCCAGACCCAAAAGACATAATTTTGACTTGTCCAGTTTCGATATTGAAGTGAAACGCATCGCCTCGAATTTCGCCATGGATCATGCCAAGGTTATGGTGAAGAAGCTCCAGACATTGAGTTGCACCTATAGCAAAATCGAGAAAATATTGTAGAGAAATTGGCGGGTGCAGTTCGGGTTCGTTCTTCCGTAATGAGCTAAATGTCTCTCCTTGTATGCGAGCTCTGTAGAAAGCCGGTCCCATGTCCAGCACTTCGAGTAGATAGTTGGGTCCAGGGTGCTGGTATATAGAAACAACAACCTGTGCGCGATCGCCAGGAAGGGGCTGTAGCCTAATCAAGTCGATAGGTTTAACAATGTGCTCCCCTGTCGGATCTGAAGTGGCAATTAAGCTTTTAGCTATGTGAAAAGCCCGCTCCTCTCGCAGGGCGTGATACGATAAACGAGCAACGACTGGTTCTTCGATATATGCGGCATCGCTTGGTATATTGGAGGACGATGAGGCTGGGGGTGTTATTGCTTGAGTATCGTACCCGTCGATATTCGATATTTGGGCGTAAGGTTCTGACGGCGATGGGCGGCCGGAATGTAGCCTCAGGGCGGATCCTGGGCTCGAGGCATTGTGAGAGCTCGAAGGCGAAGGCACCGATGACACCCACCGCGTGCCGATTACGTGCCTAGAAGTGGTCAGAGAATGCGATGAACATGGTGGAAGCCAGCTACAGTGCGAGGGCTGATGATGGAAGGTTCGCAGAGTATAGCGGAGAATTTACCAGAAGTCGTATGAAGAATGGAAAGGCAGCTGGCTTTCATCCCATGTATAGCCAGCTATCTGACGAAGTCGCTCGTATATTCGAGGCGGGGGATCGAGAAGGTCGTCGGTAACGAGAGAAGCACCGTCCATGATGGAGCGCGAACGACGGCGCGCCTCGTGGGTATCACAATCGGTGTCGGTAGCAGGTCAGAAAGACCACTAGAAGCGATCGTCGGTGTTCAGTTCAATTAAAGTCTTAGGCACATGCAAATGAAGCGCCCATCATCGGAGATATATCGGCCGTGGTTTCAACGTTGATGGCGCAGAGCAATGGCTGTTATTTCAGTATTGGAGGATGACAAGTGAAAAAGAGAGTCGGACGCAGCAATATTCGGCGTGCAAGAATGAATCAACGACAGGAAGGATATGGGATATTGTATGCAGGATCTACGTTTGGTAGGCCGAGTGTTTGGTGGAACTCTTCCGGGACAGTGTGTAGGAAATTTCCAAGACTGTCGAAGGTGATATGATGTCTATGACGGTAGAGGCTCGCTATTAAAAGGCATACGATGTATCGGAGCGGGCGAGGTCGTGGTAGGGAGTCTGGGGTAAGGAGGAAAAGTCTGTTGATCCTGCAACACTTGAGTGAAGAAATCGTGAAGTCAAATGCAGGACAACTTGTGTTAGTGTGTGGTGGTTACTGTACCATACCGTGACCGCCGAGCACAGCAGACAGGGTGGGATGGAGTTGGTTTAGGTTCAAGTTGGTTTAGATTTGGGATAAGTGGACTTTCAAGGTTGAGGTGGATTCCTGCCTCTCCCCAGGCTTTCCCCCAAATGAGAGACAACTACGTACTCCTTATTACCGTACCCAACGTACGTAGGGGGTGTCGGGTTATTTGTTTAGATTAGCAGAGCCCTTGGGTTCGTAACTTGGTTACTTTCCAGGCCAAGCAGACAGTCTTTATTCAATCGATACTTGAACTGGACATATCTTGGGGAGTCAATCATATTATCCATCGAGTACGGAGTAGTTCAGAACTAATTGGTGATAATTACCCATGTTTTTGTGTGTGCGCCAAAAGATACAGGGTCCAAGTCTTGTTCACGAGCTGGTCCCGTCTTGAATTAGTAGTGGATGACGGAACAGCAAGGATATCATCCGGTTTGACAGTTGGGCCTCGTACCCATGGTGATTGGTATTGGTTGGTGGTAATGACCCTGCCTCTGGCTGAAGAAAGTGGACGCATCAAGTGTCAAGCAGAACACGTTGTGATTCAGTTCAGGGTAGTCATACATATCTCCTCCCACCCTGCATATTCAGCTGCCATTGCATCAACCAGCAGTTTTATGTGAGTGTACTGACTTAACCCCGTTTCAAAACATCATGCAGAAACAAGTGTGCTCTCTTACCACAGTCATCGTTAACCTCATCTCACTTCCCCTCTCCGTCTCAGTAACCACGATCCCATTTACTTTCTTGTTTCAGCCGAAACTCTACAGCATTTCTAGCGCCACTATTCCCGCTTTGGGCAGCCATAACAACTCAAGCTAGGAATATCTTATCTCTTGGTGCCTCTTTTTGCCCATCCCTTCTGTTTTGGCCAAAGTTTATAACGAACTAGAAAATTTTCTCCAGTCTCATGCTGTCAAGGTGAAATCCCAATGTTCTGTTATTGCCCATCCACAACTTCAATCATGGCCTGCTGTATCAGAATCTCATTGTTCAAGTCAAGAAGTTGTGTGGGCTTCACAAAATCGGCTCATGCGCGATTGACCCTTGTGGCGCCGTTTATGGGGCAGCACAACCAAGTCAGTGCTTGTAGTTCATTAAACTGATCCGTAGGTAGGGTAGCTTTGGGCACGCATTCTCTTCAATAGATTTGAAGCTGACAGTAACAGGCTTTCAGTGTAATTTCTTCATCATGGACAACAAAAATGAGATATCTCAATTACATTCTTGCATCCACCCCTAGATTGCACAACGCACATAGACCATGATGTAAGTGGCAGGGGAATTAAATGTCACTGAAACATCAAGCATCCAGGAACCAATCACTGTGAGACAACAGCTCTGATGCAGAAGAGCTAAAACACCAAAATCCTTCCACGAAACGAGATAAATGGCCCAGAAACGCCAGAATGGCATCAACGATGGAAACATGAACATCTTCTAAGCTCTATTGTGTGTTGTATACTATTATGTATCTGTATAGGATAATCCGTTCATTTGTCTAACCCTAGAGCAAAAATCCCAGATCTATCTCTATCATGTCGCCCGCCTTGTCAAGCGGAATCCTATATCCATCCGTACAGCTAACTGGAAATCTTCACCAGCAGCGGCCTATGTCTCGTCATCAATCCTAAATTCGGACTCATCGTTTCTCGAGGCGCTAACTCGCTCCCCACAAAGTTTTCTTGTACACATGTCTCTTGAGATATCAAACAACGTGCCCAATCATAAATTGCTCACGCTATACCTTCAACTCCATTTCCAATTCATTCCATTGGCTGTAAATTTACTGGGCCTTGGAGTGGCTTGGAATATCCTTGGTGCCGTTGGTCTGAGGAGGAGCCACAATGAAGTTCTGAGTGAGGCGTCGCTCAGTGTTCTGGCGGGAGTTGACAAAGTCAGGGTAGTTGAGTGTCAGCTCGACGGCACCGCTGTGGATGGCATCAACGGCCTCAACACCGAGCATGAAGGAGTGGTCCTGGTTACCGACCTCGTATCGCCAGCTGCCGAATCGACCACGGGAGAGAATGTCCATAGCCTCGAGCTTGGGGAGGACCTGCTTGAGGACGCCCTCACGCTCGAGAGTGGGGGTGGGGTAACCATGGTCGAAAGCACGGTGGTAAGTAGAGACAATCTCGTCCTCGGGCTTGATCATCTCGGTGTTGATGAGACCCTGGATGCTATCCTTAAGGAGGTTCTCAACATCGACAGGCTTCATGGTAGACTGGGAAACCTCCAGCATGATAGACCAGTAAGGTCCCTCCTTAGCCTCGGAAGACGCAGGCTTCTCACCATTGGCGAGGTAAAGCGTGGGGAGCTTGGCATCCTTCTGAGGCTGGTTGTAGGGGGAGTAGTTAGAGAAGATAGTGGCACGGTAGAAAGGACAGTTGTCCTCGGGGAAATACAGCCAGCACTTGTCACCGATGCGCTCAGGGCGCTCGCCTCGGATACCGACACCAATAACATGGGTGGTGGAGTAGTAAAGCTGCTTGGTGAGGCCGACAAGCTCCTGGTTGCCGAGCTTCTCGGCGAGGTGGTCAACGGCCATGGTGTTAATGAGCTTGTTATAACCGATGCTGCTGCCATCGGCGAAGTAGGCAATCTTCTTCTCGGCGTCAATCTTGGTGACCTCACCCTGCTTGCCGAATCGCTTCTTCTCCTTGGGAATGGTCTCAGCGACGGCAATCCAGATACCACCAGTACCATCACGGGCGGGGAATCGGAAAGTAGCGTTGGGGCCCCAGTTACCAGCGACCTTGTTGAGGATAACGTTCTTGGTAACGAGCTTAGCATCGGGGGCGGCGACACGCTCACCGAGCCACTGACATTGCATCTGTTGGACTATCAGTACACTAACTTCACTGTATTATACCGAATCTGTGGTCGTACCTTGGTGGTAGGGACGGCCCAGACCTTGTAGTTGTAAGGTCGCATGAAGATGTTGGCGATACCCTCACCCATCATACGGACAATCCACTCATCAAAGTCCTTGGGCTTGGTGTTGGCAACACGGCACTCAAGAGCAGAATCAATGATGCCCTCGATACAGCTGACCTGGTCCTCCTTGGGAAGCATGGAAATATTGTTCTGGAAGGGGTAAGGAACCCAAAGGCCCTTGTAGCGAACGTAGGAGATTCGCTGGTGAGTGTACCAGTCATCGTCCTTGGGGAGGGCCTCGTCGAGGCAGTCGTCGAAGTACTTGTAGTGGGAGAAGATAACGTGGCCACCGACGTCGTACAGCTAGAACAATCGCATGGTTAGGAATATATTTGTCGAGGTTGGAAGACGACGACTTACGAAACCCTCGGGGGTGGTGTCAGTGCCAGCAAGACCACCAGCCTTGTCAGAGGAATCGACAATCAGCCATGAAGGGCCGTTCTGTTAACATCGTCAGCCTGTAATTTTCTGCCTCAAGGTGAAGGTGGCGGTGAGCGCATACAATGTGATTGAGACGCTTGGCAGCACCGAGACCAGTAGGTCCCATGCCAATAACGAGGACATCAACGTTACTGCAAAGATGATAAATGTCAGCAAGACGTTCTTTTGCATGAAAAAAAAGTGTTTTCTAGTATACGGAGGCGTTAAGCAATAGCGAACAGGCGCAAAAGCAACTCACACGTCGGCCATGGTGGGGGTATTAGATGAAGCTGAAGAGGATGGATAGAAGACCGCAAAAGGCACAGAAATATGCAGACGCCGACAACAATGGAGCAACGGAGGGGAGAAGAAGTTGTACAGAACAACAAGAAGACAGCGAGAAGATCAAAGTCTCGTGGTTGCTGTAGATATTGACCGCGATTGCAGAAAGTGAGGTGGCTTCAGGAGTCTGGCAGAAAAGGAGACGGTAACGGATCGATGGCGGGGCTAAAATTATTTTGGGTCCCCTCGACCCTCCTAGCCTCCCTTAGTTGGGGCCCCACCCGCGGGCCCCTGATACTGTAGATGGTGGGTGGGCGTGGGTGGCCTGGTTCTAACATGGGATTGGATGATCTTTGTGATATGTTCTCTGGTTGTTGGTAGCACAATCAGGGTCAGAGTCATGATAAAGACAGGGACTCTCAGGAAAGGAGATTATTTTCAGTCCAGCTTGGGCCATGGATGTGTTGATACCGGATCTGCATAAAAATGTCAGTTTTGCAGCGGCTACTTCATGGTGTAACTACCTTAGTAGATTAGAGATGATATGTTGTGAAAGGCAATCTCACTGTCAGGTACATAGATAGATCAACCTTGTCACCCCAAGCGAGGAACTGAAAGATAACCTCCACTGTTTATAAGGGTCTTTCGACGACCAGCCTGCCCTGGACAGTTTCCAATCGCCTTCCACAGTAGAATACGAATATGACGACTAGCTACAGTACGGAGTAGTAGTCGCAATATTCATATTGCATGAAATCTTAATCGACACGCTATTTGGCCTATGTGTAACGGACACTGTGCCATGAATGGGGACAATTAGCCTCTTTTCTTAGTAGCTGTCGGGGTGGCTCCCGTCGTCTCGACTCCGCCAAGATTCCGTCAACTCCAACATCAGAGCAGCGTTCCGAGTACCATGAGGCTGATCTTGCATTAATCCGATACCTAGGTTTGATATATTTGAAACCTGCGTTCCTAAAATAATCAACGCGTTACCAACTTTATTGCTGCGGTTTGTTAGAATTTCGGACAATGATGGCCAACGGCATGCTTGCTGGTCAAAGATCCCACGCGATGGATTCGATAGTCTGTTGGTACTGTACAAAGTAGGTCCACAGAGTCTTTTGCTGTAATTTCCTAAGATGAGGTGTAATTCAACGCTCCATGGCAGATAAGATAATCACTGTCAAGAGCGTCTTTGACTGGACAATTGACCACACTCCCAGTCACTCTATGCCGCTGGCCAATCCAAAGCACGCCCACGACCAGATCTCAATTTCTCTTCTGACCATCGCCAAATTAAAAACGAAGCCACAACTTGATGCTTATATCCGGGTTGGATCAATTGTATGTGCATCATTCTTGTCTGCTGGGCTGAAGCTCGTTAGACGTGGCAAACAAGCTCGTGTTCCAGAATAACCGTATTTCGTGCAAACCGAGTTCTTCGCAATTTCTTGCAAACAACTGTCAAGAAAATGTCACTCACTGTTGCTGATGGTCAGCCTGAGAAGCACACATGAAAATATGTAATGTCAGGGGTGGTTTGCAAGACGGGTGAGTGGGGGATTCTAATAAAGCAGCGATGTACCTGTACAGTGTAGCATGAATTCAGTTTTATCATGATAAGATACGGGATACCCAATGATTGTCCAAGCAATTTCTACGTTCGAATCTCTTTAGATGGAGTCTGTAGCAAAACAATGTTGCTAGCACGAAGCGGTCAACTGTTCAAGTAGAATTATGTCTATAGTTGGTTCACGCTAATTGTTACATGCATGTAACAAGCTTTCGCCTCTCCCTTCTTTCTTTGGCCCTTACCTCCGTTGGTCGAGCGATGATCGCGGCTATTGTTTCCACAATATCGGCTCATGTAAACCGACCTTGAAACTATCATGGTCAACATGCTGGAGCAACGAGATGAAGGACTGGAAGGCCACGCAGAAGGCTTCGTAACCTTCGGTTAAGAAACGTCACTGGACCCAGATATAGCATAGGATCAACTGGCGGGTTGTGAAGTGTCTCCACCAGGCACGGCTGTTCGATAACCTCTGACAGCATTGTATGGACTCTGAAACAGGAAGCAGATCAACCAGCCATCAGGATCGTTTTGGCGCTACTATGTTGTTTTATCAAGAGCCAACCGTGCGTGGCTTGCAACGCAAGGCTCGCCTCGCCAGTGAGCTCCCGCCCTCTTCAGCCTGGTCTTGGCTCGTTGTGGCATGGATGTTAACTACTCACAACGGCAACAGATCTCTCCTCTCGCACGACGTACGGATTTTGTTACCAAGGGTCACCACGTAAAATACCTCATTGCCATTGTTTGTTTTTCTTGAGGATGAACGTAATATTCTTAGTAAATGGGAACTCTAGAGCTGGTCTCCACCATGAGCCAGCTTTGAACAATGCGCGGTGAGTCCTGGCTCGACATGGTTACAGGGACCCCTTATGAGTTTCCAAGGATTGGTACATTTCCTCGGCTCGGTTTGATATCTCACTGTGTCTATCTCCGTATATTCTCTACACAATACATACCATGGCTTTCTGACACAATCAAAATGGGTCCTTGGCCCCCCAAGAATGCTTGACTGAAAGCCAAGTTCGGCAAACTGGGCCGTTTCTTCGGCCCAAGGTGATGGACCTCTGAGCCGTCTCGGCTAGATCTGCAGATGTGCGGATGAGCTGGTGTTGAGATTCTGGTTACATACGTTTGAATGCCAAGCTGGATCTACCGATTAACTTGTTGGAGACATGACATAGCAAACTATAATGGTTACTCCAGGCCACGGCAAGCCTTCCTAAGTGATTTTAACGTGTCTCACAGTCTGTGTAACCAGCAGCTGAAGTTCTAAAAGAAGACAAGGGAGCAAAACGAAGACGATAATTTGATGTGGGTTGCCGA
Source organism: Fusarium acutatum (assembly GCA_012932015.1). Taxonomy (NCBI): domain Eukaryota; kingdom Fungi; phylum Ascomycota; class Sordariomycetes; order Hypocreales; family Nectriaceae; genus Fusarium; species Fusarium acutatum. Next base: position 243,687 of record JAADJF010000054.1, read on the forward strand.
AGCTGTTTGGCTGTATGTGGTTATAACCTACCTATAGTCGTGGAGGTTATAAGCTCAATCATTCCGTGCCGCTGAAGGAAGACAGAATGCTGTGTGTTGAATACCTGCCGCTCATGGCCAAGGTGCAAACCTAGACGATATTAGAGTGACGTATGTTTCTGTTTGAGGAGTATTATTCGAATATAGACCACGTAAGTGAGGGCCAGACCGTCCATGTCATGGGAATGCAAGAATGAAGCCTCGCAGTTCGAGGAATCGATAAACCGAATTGATTGCCTCAAGATAATAGCTTGTGAACTTTAAGGAACTCATGTATTATGTGAACCACACTTTACTTGTTTTTGGGTTTATTTCCTTTACTAGACAGGATCTAGATCTTCCCTGACTGTAATTAGACGAAAACGTCCAAATTCGAGATGGTTCCGGCAATTGGAGGCTCGCTCAACCGGGGCGGGGTTCGAAGGTCTCCATCGTTGACAGTTGACAGTTGGAGACACCTGAGGGTAGATAATGAGTCGACGGTATTCTCGAAGATAGATATTCTCTTCTACAAACTGACAGCTATTATAGGAACAGTGCTGATTGAACGGCAGAACTACTCAATCTAACATGCGTTTGTTCTTTCTGTCGCTGGTTTAGGTATCTACATACAATAGTAGAATTGACCCATTCAGCCACAAACATTCCTCCCTTGAACTTTCACCACCATCGCAAAGTCCAGATTCGCATTGAAATGCAGTAAGCGCACAGTGCGAAAAGATCACTCAGCTTATCTGGCAATGACAATTGGAGGGCGATCTCCCAACGTGGGCGGGATGATTCGCCAGGCTTGGCTCGGCCGTAACTAGCGGATGCCCCTGAATAGAACAACATCAGCCAGTTCTAGTTGCATCTACAGTACCTGTACATAGTACCTTGCATCCCTCCAGTAGTTGCCCCTGTACACGCGTCAAATCAGTTTTTGCAGACTTCGGGTGCCACACGGCTAGGGGTACCAGTACCTGAGCATGAGAATTGTCTCGTTCCCGTCATCCACTTTGTTCGTGTTCAACTGGCTGAGGGCTTATTAGTGCTAGTCAGTCAGTCAGTCACTGCAGGGTCGGCCACCCGTGCTGAGTTTTGTGGCTCCTCCACTAATATGCATCAAAATGCTAATTTCAAAGGGGAAATCCCTTCCATAACATTTTTTTGATTGCCGCGCCTCACCCTTGATTGATTCCTAGCTTGCCTTGCCTCCAGCCAAAATAACAATAATAGCCCACACCACACCCCCTGGATGACATTTGGAGATCTAGTCAACATTGCCTATTCCCCTTTTACCAACTGAAGTACCCTTCTTCATCCCAAGCCATCCTTCTCATTCCTTTTTTCCATTTCCTCCCTCTTTCTTCTTCTCGTACCAGAGACGACCTCTTGTCTTGCTGCCTTGTTTCTTCAGTCTTTCTCCTTACCTTATCCCTTGCGAAACCAGGCCACCTTGAACCAAAGTCCAAGGAGATCAACCTTTTTTCGCTTTTTTTTCTCTTCTTTGAGACCTTGTCTCTCCTGGGCCCCGCCAAATTGCATATCAAGCAACGCTCGCCTTTTCCGATTCTATTCCATTACAGGACTCGGCTGTCCGTCCGCTCGTTTGCGCGTCCCCCCTAAAATCTGTCTTCAAGGGGTCTCTTATCTACAACCACGACTTTTCTCGCCGACAGCCTCAACCATCTTCAATCGCATCCTTTACATCGCCAACAACCAGATTAATCATAATGTCGGCTGACGAAAAGATCCGCGTCTCGGGCGAGACGCCTCGTGCGACCACTCCCGTTCTTCCAACGGTCAACCCCGGTCTCGAGAAGTCACAGTCTGCTCGCGCTTCAGTTCACCCTACTTTCTATGTTATGTCAGTAGTTTTCTCGACTATCCCACGAAGTGACTTGACGATGCGCCAGAACCGTTGCTAACCACATTGTGCAGTGCATGGATCGGGTTTTCATCATCTGTCATTCTGTTCAACAAATGGCTCCTCGATACCCTCAACTTCCGTACGTTATCAACATCATTGGGATATATCTGCTCCTTTGCTGACGTTTCAACTCCCAGGCTACCCCGTCATTCTAACGACCTACCACTTGACCTTCGCAACAGTCGTCACTCAGATTATGGCCCGATGGACTCCTTACCTTGACGGCCGCAAGACCGTCAAGATGACAGCTCGCGTTTACGTCCGTGCCGTTGTGCCCATCGGTATCTTCTTCAGCTTGAGTTTGATCTGCGGAAATTTGACATATCTGTACCTTTCTGTTGCTTTCATCCAGATGCTCAAGGCTACCACACCTGTTGCCGTTCTCATCTCTGGCTGGATTCTTGGTGTTTCTGCTCCCAACCTCAAGCAGTTCCTCAATGTCTCCGCTATTGTTGTCGGTGTCATCATTGCTTCCATGGGCGAAATCCACTTCGTCACTGTCGGTGTGCTCTTCCAGATGGGCGGTATCATTTTTGAGGCTCTGCGACTTACCATGGTCCAGCGCTTGCTGAGCTCCGCTGACTACAAGATGGACCCTCTCGTCTCTCTGTACTACTTTGCTCCCATCTGCGCTGTCATGAACGGTGTGGTTGCTCTTATTTGGGAAATCCCCAGGTGCTCGATGGCCGAGGTTTACCACGTTGGTCTGTTCACTTTCTTCCTTAACGGTCTTTGCGCTTTCTTGCTCAATGTCTCCGTCGTCTTCCTGGTATGTGTCCCTTAACAATCCCTGCGCAACTTGATACTAACGAGACTATCAGATTGGCAAGACTTCTGCTGTCGTCCTCACACTCTGCGGTGTTCTTAAGGATATTCTCCTGGTCATTGCTTCCATGATGATCTGGGGCACCCAAGTTACTGGTCTCCAATTTTTTGGTTACTCCATTGCTCTTGGTGGCATGGTCTACTACAAGCTCGGCTACGAGCAGATCAAGGGCCACATTGCTGATGCCAACCGACAGTGGGCTGAGTTTGGTGCTCGCAAGCCCATTCTCCGCAAGGTCACCATCATCATTGCCACCGCTTTCCTCATCTTCACCTTCTTTGGTGGTCTTGCTCCCGGTTACTCCTCAGAGGTTGATCCCACTAGACTGGCCAATGAGGTGTCTAACCGTTTCGGCATCAACGATGCCCAGCACGTCTAGAGCTCTGTATTATACGGTCTCAATGTGAAGCAAGACCCGGACGTTTAGTTGACGGGGCGAATGGCGATCTAAGGAACCTCTTTTCTATATCCGTTATTTCCTTATGTATTACGCCCAACCAAGTTATTGAACTTGGTCCGAATGTGTCCACAGTCGGATTGACTTGGCGCACTTTTCTGTTGATTGGAGACGTTTTGATATATTCTGTTTGATTGGGGAAGGGAGGGTCTTATGAAGTGTAAAGCCATAGAGCTGGGCGCAGAGCGCGAGGTAGCGGTCCCATGCATGAACCGCATCACGAATGGTCTAATTGATGTGTAACTCTAGACGGCGTTTGGCCATAGACATGTAGAAACGAAACGGTTAAGAAAAACCTACCATAACAAAAGTTCATTGATCTATTTTCCCTCTTTCGTTTCACCGGGTTCTGTATATGTGTGCGTGTAATGTACGTTTTGACGGTAAATTTTAATTCATGTTATGGATTTCGTAAACCTCGTAGACGTTCAACCGTCAAGAAAAAGTCCTCAAGGTCTATTCAACACCTCATTGATGGCATCAATTCATTGAACGCCGCCAGTGGTATCCTTCGGTCGGGACAACACGTCCGTCCGATCCGCGTTGTATATTGACGCTACAATCACGCGGCAAGTAGAGATCTGGTTGTGATTTAAGAAACTTCATATTGAGCCCATAAAAACCGGCGTTCCTTAATGCCATCGATGCTCTGTACATCCCGCCAACTCCCTAACCGTGATGGAGAAACGATTCCTTTTTTAAAACTCTGCGGCGGGTGGTTAGCAACGCTCTAATTCATTTAAATGCCAGGAGCACTCGGCGGGTTTTGATGCAGCTCTGCTCGAGTGGTATGGCGCAGGGATGGTGTAACATACTGAGAGGGGTGAAGAACCATCGGTTCTTGCCGCTGGTGTATCGCTCCTCGAGCACCTTCTTGACAGTCTTCTTGGCATCCTCGCGCTGAGAAACCTCCTTGAAGGTGTCGTTGGAGACGGCGCCCTTGAGGCCCTCGAGCTCCAGGGTGTAGCGAGTGGGCATCAAGTGGTTGTAGTTGATGACCTTGATGAAAGGCTTGATCTTGTTTCGCTTCTCCTGGCGGGTCTTGGACATGCGGCGGGTGATCTTGGAGGGGTATCGCTCAATGCCGGCAACCAGGGCGTGGCCGAAAGGGTGAGGCTTGTTGCCGTTGTCAACGGGCTGGATGATGACAACCTATATGAAGCATATTCAGTCAGCGAAATGTTTCCTTGAAGAAAACGACGGCAAAGATCGTTTCTCATCATGGCATTCCTGCGAGTTCTGCGCTCCGTGTCCTGTCATATAAAACACCAATGACCTCTTCGTTTCAATCCCTTCCCCCGACCCTATCTTGCTCGGATGCCGCAGAACTCGCGAAATGCCATGGAATGGCAGTATAAAATTTGTCGAGGTCGTACCTTCTTTCCGGCGTATCTGCCGCGGGTGATGATGGCGACTCGGCCGACCTTGAGGAACTTCATCTTGTCCGGCGGTGTGTTGTCTGCTGGTTAGTGAAGTTGCGAGGAGTTGTCAAGACAAGTTCAAATTACGCACCAAAATATTTTGTGTGGGCTGGTGGCAAGCGAGACCCAACTAGTCACATGACAAGGTTCCTTCCATTTTTCGGAGCGTCCTGTGTGAGGGGTCCGTGCATGAGGATCTGCCCTGAACTTTTGAGGCACTCATTCTGTATTACATAAGCTCGTTGGCGGCTCCAATTGTATGGATGGGTGGGTGTTAGGCAAAGCTCCTCCATTGAGCCACCTCACCTCATCATTGTTCATATACTTGATAAGATAGGAATCTCACGATGCCTGCACCAACATATATCATCTCCCGCGCTGCGGATCCGATTTTCGGTGTCTTGATTGGCCTTTCAGCCGCTGCAACCAGAATCAACCGTGAGGAAAAGGACAAAGGTCGAACAACTCAACAGACTCTTGAAGCTGCACGACGGTAATCCCGCAAATCATTAGCTGGAAATAGGATCAAAACTGACTAACAACATAGACGAGTTGGACTTTCTTCCAAGTCTTCGTAATTATGTCTGGGCTTGCTTTGGCACCTGAGTCACTACTGGTTTTGCCAACTTTCATCATAATGGCATGTCAAGCCTTTTTGGAAATTCTATCTCATTATATACATGCACTTAGTCACCAAAAGATGGACCGTATTCCTTCTTCATCGCTTCTCGAACAATTTGTCCGCAGAGTTTGGCCGTTGGGTTGACACTTACGGCCAAACCCTTTGCAATTGGATTTCCATATCTTCCACCAAACGCCAGGTCTCGAGATGCGGCACCCTCAAAGTCGAGCCTTTCCCATTTGGATTCTTCAAGGGTCCCATCGATATCCAAAGAACGACTTAGCATTAGTCTGGCTGTTTTCAGATATAATGCAGCTCTTTGGGTGTGAGCCATAGACAGAGTGCGCGCAACCTGAGGAGAAATAGGCATGGTTGGTGATGAAGGGGTGAGGAGTGCGATTGACGCTTCGATATCGCTCAATGCTGTTACAACAGCTTTTTTCCTTTCCGCCTGGTCGGGTGACTCTATTAAGGGCGCAGAGTTGTCTCTGGTATCGGAGAGCATCATCGCATCTCCGTAAAGCCGCCTGAGGATTTGTACACGGTTGTTCCTGGTGCTGGCGTAGTTGGGATACTCGTCTATCATACTCTCAACCGCCGAAAGGCTTTGCTGATAACCCTTAACAGCAACATCTTTTCCTTCTTCAGATCCAAGATTCTTCAACTGGGTTTCAAGGCTCTGGATGGAACGAATTATGTCTCGCTCCCTCTCGACTATTCGCTCATATATTGTGGCATCTGTAATGTTTGGGTCCCGTGGTAATGAGGAGTCGAGAACGATACCGGCATATGGGTTTGACTCCGGATCCTTGATTTTCTCCAGGATATTGATATCGTGTTTGCTTAAGCATACAGATGCCATTCCGACTGTTGTCGAGCAGTGGCTGAGCAGATGATAACTCAGTGATTCGATTTGAGTCCTGCGATTCTGATATTCGGCGAGGACAAAAGATTCAGGAAACTAACTCTGGAGGTGTAAATCCTGGGACGTTCGGGATCTGATGTGACGTGCTGAGCGACAGAGATGGCGCTGAAAAGGGCTGGCTCAGGGTTCTAAATATGATTTCTGGTACGGGCATGGTAGATAAGCCGACCTGCTTGAGAGGCGTCTCGGCTTTAGCGGGAGATGATCAATACTCAGGCGACTAGTTCTCTGCATTGTCGCGCATCTCTCATTCGCAAGGATGTTTCGGCCGGCTTTGCTGCTGACAGTTCCGCAGTCCATCACAGGGCATGCCGCCATAGAGTGCTTGTTAAGCCGTATTAGGACTTCTGGAAGTAGTCGGCCAATGTCGGCTTGGGGCGGCTGGCGCCGCAGCGGGACACTCGGCCGGGGAAGTTCCGCAGTGATAACCTCACAACCACCATCAACAACCTTCGGCACTACCGCCTTTGAGATCGATCAATTGGGCTCTCTTGGCTCTGTTGATGATATCAATCAGACCGCCGTCTGACGCGAAAGCCCCGCGCGTGACCCTTAACCCTGCCATGACGGGCATGGCTTTGCTTTCTTACGCCGCAAACCCCATTGGTTCCCAGTTTCATTGAAACTCTGAAAGCCAACGAGGATGTTACCGATGGATATGGCTGGCATGAGCTATCTCCTGCTTATCTTGGCAGGCTTGTCTTGGGCCGTATAATGCCTTCTCCAGGCGGAGCCGTTCCGTGTGAGAAATGACAAAGAGCAAGCAATACTTGTTGCTTCATAGTTAAGCCGGGCTTGAAGCAAATTGGGATTTCTTACATATACTCGTCTATAACCCCCCATCTCATCCATAGCCATCAGCTCAAGTCAGTTAACAACTTCCTGCATACCTAGCTTCTCGAAGCCACCACACGGAAACAATTCGACCCTAAAACACAAGCCTCAAACAAACGTTTACTCTATTCTGATATCAAAGACTCACCCATCAAACCGTCTGTGTGTCAATGTCCCCTTCTGCCATCACCAACTCCCCTCCTCAGCAGGCAACTCAGCCTACTATTGTTCCTATCACTTCTGCCCTCGACCAAGCAGACAACACTTTTGCGGTTCAGCCGCCCCCTAACTTCACCGGCTATGACCACATAACCTGGTGGGTTGGCAATGCCAAGCAGGCTGCCTCATATTACACCAATCTTTTTGGCTTCAAGCCCATCGCATATAAGGGGCTCGAGACTGGAAGCCGATACTTTGCCTCGTATGTCATTGAGAACAACGATGTCCGCTTCGTTTTCACCTCGCCTCTGCGATCAGAAGCTCATTTCCCTGACGATGAACCTATCTCCAAGTCGGACCGAAAGCTTCTCAAGGAGATGTACGCTCATCTCGAACGCCATGGCGACGCCGTGAAGGATGTCGCCTTTGAGGTCGAGAATGTCGACGGAGTGTATCACAAGGCAGTCCAGGAGGGTGCTATTGCTGTTCAAGACCCCAAGGTCAGCAAGGACAAGGAGCATGGCTCCGTCTCCACAGCCGTCATTTGCACATATGGTGACACCACCCATACCCTTATCTCCCGTCAAAACTACACGGGACCCTTCCTCCCTGGCTACCGAACCTGGAAGAAGCACAGTGCCACTGTGCCTCTGCCAGATGTTCCCCTAGCCCGCATCGACCACTGCGTCGGTAACCAGTCCTGGAACGAGATGGACTCGGCCTGCGCTTTCTACGAGCAGTGCCTTTCCTTCCACCGTTTTTGGTCTGTGGACGATTCGCAGATCTGTACCGAGTTCTCAGCTCTAAGCTCCGTTGTCATGGCTTCACCAAATAACATTGTCAAGATGCCCATCAATGAGCCAGCTCTCGGCAAGAAGAAGTCCCAGATTGAGGAGTACGTTATCTTCAACTCTGGACCTGGCGTCCAGCATATTGCACTTCTAACTCCCGATATCATCACTGCCGTCTCAGCCCTACGCGCTCGTGGTGTCGAGTTCATCGACGTTCCACCTTCATATTACACTGACATGCGCCACCGTCTCAAGACAGAGCGTCGCAACTGGGAGCTCAAGGAAGAATTTGAGACTCTTGAGCGCCTCAACATCCTAATCGACTACGATGAGGGTGGTTATCTGCTTCAACTATTCACCAAGCCCCTTATGGACCGACCCACAGTCTTCATTGAGATCATTCAGCGCAACGACTTCGACGGCTTCGGCGCTGGCAACTTTAAGAGCTTGTTCGAGGCTATTGAGCGTGAGCAAGCTGAGCGTGGCAACCTGTAAAAGGGATGTCTCTGAGACGGGGCGTATCAATGAGGGGAAATCAAAATTGCATCACATATGCATATACATAGCCCTTGTTGCATGGGGAGGATTCAAAGAGAACCAAAATTTCGTTGGACCATGAGATGAGTTTGCGATGGCATGTCATTATTGCAATACTGGACAGCGATACACCACACCAGTGCCTGCGGAGCCATTTGCCCACAGGATACTTAGACTGAAATACAATAAAACTTGACAGAAACTTTAGTTCCTAATGCGCCTCTTCCAGGCCGTGATGTGCGATGCTTACTCACAGTATTTATGACATGGATGAATGTTGCCTCTTCTTTTGTTCGCTCCTGGGATAACAACCTCCTTTCTCTCTTATCTTAAGCTACACATAATGACACATAGTTTTTCACACATACAGTCTCAACCTCTATGTCATTACAACATCACCGTTGGTATATGCAGCTGCGCCGTTCGGCTCACCCGATGAGGCAGCGGCATCTGTCTTAGATAATAAGCTCTGGCAGCCCGGGCAGTTGTGGACGACCTCATGGGCAAAGACGTCACAGTCGATGCAAAAGTGTTGTCCACACACTTCACATGCATATCGCCCACTTTCACTGACGCCCTTGGCTGTCTTTGGGGCGCCACTGTCTTCTCTAGACTTGTCGGGTGCTTTGCCCTTTGGTGGCTCAGGGAATGGCGCTAAGCATGAGAAGCAGGCTGCAGAGCGGTTGGCTCTAGTCCAGGGCACCTCGACCCAGTTCCGTAACGGGAAGAGATGATGATATGAGCGGGCAAGATGAGTCGATAGAATAAGGGTGAGGTCACAAGCTGGACACTCAGCTGGGATGCGGCACACACGAGCGCCACAACGGGTGCAGAGATATCCCTCTCGGAACGGCCGATTATGGCACGCGCAGTAACTTGTAGTCCCGTTAGGAACAAGTGTTCGGGACGGGAAGCCCATCATGAGAAGACTGGCTGTGCTCTGTTCCGCCGTGCGTGTCACAGGGGGTGTCGTGGCTGCGAGGAAAAGTTCGCGGAAATGGACCTCGTCCATCGCGATATTGTATTGTGACTCATCACCGGCATTCGTTCTTGAGCACAGATCAGCGCAAATAGCGACCTGGGCGGAAAGACCGACAATCGAGACACGTATTCGATCCGTTATCAGGTTGCCAATGGTTTCATGGATATCGCCGGGGTCGCTCGATAGTAATGCGCCATAGATAATGAGTACTTCTCGTGTGCCGTGAGAAGGCGCATGGCTATAGCAAGTCAGTGTGACTATTCCTCTATCGTGGCCCAGTTAGAAACTCACAACAGAGCTCCCCGACACATCTCCAGAGCGTTCTGCAAGCTTGGGTTGCCTTGGGGATCTTCGTTCTCCAGCCCTTTTAGCTTTTCCAAGTGCTCTGTCGGGTTTCCTCCAACATCGCTAATCCTCACAGCAACTCCATCTCGCATACCAATGATTCCTAGTTGCGAAATAGGATTTTGTTCAAAGAACTCTCGCACAAAGGCTGCCGCGTAGCTCAGCATGAGGCGATACCTTGTAGGTAGCAGATCCTTCTCAGTCATAGCGAAGGACATATCCAGCACAAGCACCATATGTCGAATAATTCCTCTTTGTAGGGGCGTCGTATCGCGTAGTAATCGCTTCCGCTTCTCAGCCTCAAGCGCTGTGAGACTAATTATTCCATCTTCTTCCTCTGGTAGATTCGTCTCCCAAGTTCGTTTCGAGACTTCCCATGCTCTAGCTGAGTCGCCTTTTCTCGATTTGGTAGATTTTCCTTTCACCGCTTGAGGATCGTCGTCTGTGACGCGGTGATCCATGAGATCATCGTCCGACATGTCGGCGACATACTCGCCGTCAGAGTCGGCCATGGTCGTGGTTGTTTAGACCGTGCTTTGGTCAAGAGACGAAGAGGTCGAGGGCGGTTTTGGTAATAGAATCGAGTTATAGAGTCGGAAGCAAGCCGATGGCTTGCTTTGGGGGTAATGTTAGTTAAGAAGGAGAACAACGAAGATGTTGATGATGGTGACGGAATCAAGTTCACAAGGCTGAAGGAGGTTTGCAGCCTTGCCTAAGAAGATCCACTCTTAAAGTTTTAGAGTTGCACCTAACCAATCGCGCAGTCATAGGAAGAAGCTTGGTTTTTTGGTGGAGTTTGGCGGCGACCGACTGCTACGATATAAGAGCCATCATGACATGGCATGTTATTCACATAGCTGATATTGGGGTAAGGTTAGTGTAACACTTCATCTAATTTTTAAAAATTGTTCTTTCAGTTTGTAAAATAACTTCGATTTCTTATGCATTAGTCGCTCATCAGGGTATAACTTCGAAGTCGAAAACTAATAAATACTATATCCAAGCTGGCGTATAACAGGTTATTCTACGACAGCATGTAGAACCATACAACCCAACAACTATTCTTATATCCAGGCCTATTGGCAGAACTGCAACGCGATCCCCCTTCCATATCTCACCATGATTCGCAGATAACTCTTCTTCACGTAAATACCCAACCACCAATCTATCGAGTTGCGTCGCATAAATGGCCGTACAACCCAAATGAAAATCAACTTTGTTTTACTCCAGAAAAAATCGTATTCGTCAACGTATGTACGTCGTTCGACCGTGAGCTCGGCCACCGAGTGTAATGAGGGATATCGAAACCGAATAAAAAAGAAACGCCACTGAACGCCGTCCCAAGAAAAATACCGCCAAAATGCTATGTGCCGCATCAAGGGTAGGTGTTGGTTACCGGCATGGGCCAGTCATCCTCAGTAATACTGGACCAGAAAACCCAAACCATGATAACGGATAACAGGGTGAAGAGCGTCTGGAAAAGGGCGCCATCAATCTTTCCGCTCGTGCCGTCGCAGATATACTTGCTGATCGCGTAGTTGAAGACCTGACCGATGGCGAAAAGAAGGGCTGCGGCGGCAAGATAAATCATAGGACGCGTCTCGCCCAGAATTCGAATTACAAGGATAGCCTCAAGAACAAGGAAGGCGACGAGGAGGATTAGAGGGACAAGTTGGTAAAGGACGTAGAGGGCGATGTTTCGGTTCCTGGGAGCATCATAGCTATCGTTCCAGTAGCCAGTCCACGAGAAGCCAGTGTCGAGGGCGATGTAGCCAGTTCCAATAAGCAACAAAAGAGCCGAGATGGCAATTAGAGCCATCGAGAGTGGCGTTCCATCGTCGATGATCTGGTATCCAACAACGGCATTAAGCATTAGAATCCAACATGTGGCAATGATCATGCCAATATGGATAGCAGAGAAAGCCTGATCTTGTTAGTACACTGTGAAGCGAAAGAGAATCAGCAGAAAAGAGTCGCGGTCTTACAATTCTCACGGTGCTATTCAGTGGAAACTCTCCTACTGAAAAGATCTCGCATATACTGATGATGATGTAGCCGATGAGAAACATTTGCATCTCCCTTCGACCAACGGCAGCCCGCTTCTTCTCGGATCGCAACAGGAGAAAGACGGCGGTAACAATGGCAGCTCCGGCGAGGAGGATTGATCCTAAATTTCCCAGATGTCGCCCTCCGCTCAGGGAGATACCCGTGAGCTTGCAGCCTCCCCAATTGCCATTCTGGTCGTGGTTCTGGGACAGAAGCTATCGACGATCAGTAAGGTCCCCATTGTTTCCGACTCCACATGACGATGTATGGCGTAGGTAGTAGGTAGGAAGGTCGGACATACATTACAGACTGGGAGAGTTGAATCTCTGCAAAAGTCCTGTTGCACATAAATTAGAACGTGAATTCTGTTGAAGGACAGAAAATCGAGGGCGTACATGAAAATTTCCAAATTCGGTAGACCCCATTGTGATTGCGGATGCGAAGCTCCTTGATCAAAGGGGGTGCATCCACAAGCAACCACAATTGGGGAGAGTAGAGTAGGTTGAGTTCGAGGTTGGAGTCGGCCGAGCAACAGAATTACAGATAAAGGAAATTCGGGAGGACGTTTAATCGTATAGGTTTCGTCGGATTTTCGTACAGATAAATCAAAGATGAAGATGCAGAGTAGAAACAAGGAAAGAGGATTTTCTCGGCCCCTGGTCAAGCGAGTGTTCGTGCGGTGGTTGACTTGACGGTGTCGTTGCTAGGACGGGGCTGCGGGTGGCTGGTGGAACGACAAGCTGTAATTTCGCGGTGTGTCCAGCTCCTCAATCGAGAATGTAGGAAATTTGCGACAAAGCTGGAGATGCTGCGGATAACAATTAATAACAAATTGATTTTAGTGAGGACAATTCTGATGCAAGATGCGATATCCAAAGCAAGTCAGATCGTGACGCTAACGGGCTGATTGACACAGGAAGAGATGGTTGGCATACACACACCGCACGCGAAAGAGAGGCGGCGAGAGCCAATATAACATAACGACCCAGCGGGCCTCTAGCAGGTTTTTGGGTAGTCTCAGCGATGGAGGACACCCAGTTCCAGGGTCGCATCACATTGAAAGCCCCGTCTACGCCAGACCAGGGCAGGCGAGCAGGGAGAGACTCAGCAGGGTTTCCTTGGATGGCAAGTTCCAATTCGTTCCGTTGGTCAAGTTCGGTAGCCTTGGCCCGTGTTCCCTAGGCGTAAAGGTACTTATGCTGATGACTCTCTGTTTCTGCTTCTGCGTCGGCTTCTGCATGTTGTGTTGTTAAGGTGGCCCCACGCCAACCTTACGCTCACGGGCATCAAGATGCGGGCTCGCTACTCCCCGGTCACTAACTAAAACGCAGGTACCTACTGCTAAATGGCCGCTGAGTGGCTGTTGTAGCGGGCTTTCGAGTAAACGCTAACATATTTGCAGTTAGTGATTGGCTCGGATCATCAAATTGCGATGGGCCACGCTTGATGAAGCCGGGGTCAATGAGATTGCTGTTGCAGGCATGAGGCAACCTCTTCTCGTGCTCTGAATTGACAAGTTGAGTTGATCGAGCTTGTTCACAAAACGCATGGTCTGTTCAAGAGGGAGGGACTGAAGGGTGGAGTGGCATCATATTGAAGTCAAGTATCCAAGCCTAGACGAGTCACAGGTCGAGCTGTTGTTGAGTGCAAAGATCTGGCAGACAAGGTTGTAAGGGAGACTCAGATAACGAAAGCCATGTTTACTTTGTTTGTTTGTGTTATACATTCTCGTATCGGTGAATAGTACCCAGACTGGCATAGGGCTTTGATCTTTCAGCGTCACATCCCACCAATCGACAGCATGTCTGGAGGGTACCTCATAGAGATGTGAGAGGCGCCATGCAAGTCACGATGTGGGTGGATGTCAGTGCATATGAACTCATTTACGATACAAACCAACCATCCCTCAATTTGATCTTAAAGAAATCGGTTATAGCGTCTATTTCTGGCCTGCATCGGCCGTCTTGCATCGCGGGCTTCTGCATCTCATGGTTCACATCATCATTGGTTTCTAACTTGAGTACTGATCCCCAAACATGACACTAAATGCTGTGTAAGGATATTGAAGGCGGGTCGTAGTGCAGCCGTTTCGTTTCACTCGTCCAATTGCGGCCTAAAGCAAATTACAGTCTTGGCATTGGCTTTTTGGTGGCGCTTTATGCTCAATGCTCAAATCTCAATATCAATGATCCTCTCTAGCGATGAATCACCTGCATGATTCTGGTTGCGCGAAGCGAGACGACTCCCTTCGCTTTTACCCCGTCCTCTGCCAAATGGCCCCATCCCTCGCTCCATATGGAATATAGACGTTGGTCAAAGCCCTTTAAAACTCATGCCCTGCTCAATATGTGTTCAATTATCTTATTATCCAGTACTTGCCCTTGGCCCAATGACCCATGTCTCCCTTGAGCTGCTAGCACGTCTCCAAACTTGGAAGCTCAAATTGCCAAGAGATTTCTGAATGCCCGCCACAGCCGGCCAAGGAACTTGTGCGAATACTGGTCTGCTTTCAATTCCATCTCATCCGTGGTTGCCACAGCCTTTTGGAGATCGACAACATCAGCCACGTCGCACATGTGGCCCACATTCTATTCTTGCTTCCAGCTTCATCGATATTCACTCCAATTTCCTGCTTGAGTAACCTTTCCACCATCCACCATTTGGGCTGAATCCAGACCCCGAATCCATAGCTTTTTACATCAGCGTGCAGCTGAGCGCTGAGTTGGTCAGCAGCTAAACTTATTTTTCCCTAGTTGATCGTCTGTGCCAGCAGACCCTGCTTTGTTTCAGACTCACGACAAAGTTGCTTCATCAATTCTTGGAGACTTCTAACTTAACACTGCAATTGGTGCTTCAGGTTTTCAACGTCTTGTTTCAGGCCTGTTTTCAACACCGCATTGCGTACACCGACCTAGGGGTCCAAGAAGACTACGACACCTTTCTAATTAGGTAGGAAACAATACATAATAGCTGGTCAACAAGCATGCTAAGCTCAACTGATTTATCCTATAATACCCTAAACTCGTCTAAATATTTCTGCCACTTAGGCTCCAAGTCCCTTGCTTTCTTGCACCCCGTAGATACACTCCGTATGTGCTACATACTAATTAACCCAGAACTTACCAATGTGATGAACCCTTGAGAACTAAGGTCTTTCATGCATGTGGCGCAGCATCCTCCAAGCTCGTTATCTTGTGGCTGCATGTGATACATCTTAACCATCTTTTTGAGGTGATGCCGTTGCTCCAAGCTTAATCGTTGTTCCTGAGGTTGACACATGTAGGGGTGACGACCAAGTGGCGAATATTCTCATCTTCCGAGAACTAGCTTTCCTGTCCTTCACAGTCCTCGACTTCGTTATCAGCAATACTATCATTGAGTGCTATGTCTATTCCGTAGCTGGGTCAGTATACGTTCATGGGATAATTTCTGTGTCCGTCCGAAGTCTGAAAAACCAGTCTTATCTAGCCAGCTAGTAGGCATTGTATTATTGCAGTTACCGTAACAACTATACTCATTATCAGCTTGAATACAATTGTGATGTTCATGATATTCTATGACACTTCGTGCAAACACAAGAGTGCAAGAAGATAGGTATAGCGTGTCCTACCGAAGTCCATAGCTCAACTAATAGTCATTAGAAAAGAAACTTATGAAGTTAAGTAGAATATAACTACTAGCATCTATATCCGTCTATCCTAATGGATGTCTCATATGTACGGTAGTACTCATAGGGCTAAGATTCTTCATCTGAGTCGCGGATCATATCTAACGAGTGGACATGATTATGACACTGGAACTACAAAACACGTACAGTGTTTCAGCCAGTGATATTTTCAAGCAAACTATCATACAAAATGGCCTGAACTAACTATCGTAAGGGTCGAAAATGTTGAAAGGTTGGCTTGAAAGGTATACTAGAATGGTATGCCAGAGGGTCATAGATGTGGTTATATCAGCTACGACTATGAAAAGCCTACGAGAATCACTCAGGTCTTAAACCTCCCTAAAAAACCAATACTTGACTCAATTATACTGAAGCTACTGAGAGCGGGTGGATACGTATATATTGACACAAGACGTTGAGTAATACCGAGTTGCGATTCCAGCTCAACCACCACTATCCAAGGTGCACAATGACAAAAAGTTGAAGACCGAAGGCAACAAACACTAATTTGCGTGCGAAGAGGTACTTCAGGCTATTTAGTGTTAGGCCTTAATTATATCTACTATGAGGCTGGCGGTATTTCGTAGTTATAGAGCGCCCCTATCAATGGAACAGACGAAGACAAGAACTACCACGAGCATGCAATGAACGAGTAGCAAACGAGACGAAACACGAGAATATCATGTAACATCAAATTTAACCATATACGTGAGGTAGGGGCTCCTACTTCACTTGAATCGATTTCTTTTCAGAGGTCCAAAAACACCACGACCCATCCGCAGGCAGCAAAGGCCTGCGACACAAATATCAGTGACCACCCCAACCCAACTACAAACGTCGCCTAGGATGATTCATGGGAGATTTTTATCACATGTATATACGGAAGATGTTTCTGGTACCAAAGGATCCTGTTATTCACATGTTTCATGTCCGTTAGTCTGCCAGACTCATACTTGAGTGAGCCTATGAACAGCCCAACACAAATGACACGGAAGGTTATATGGGGCATTCGGAGCTCGAGGGTGAACAGATTACATGGAACTAGGATATAGTGTTCTGAACCTCTTCTCAGAATCGATAGGTCTACTTTACTTACGTATCACATTCTTGCTCTTGTTGCTGACCCTACTTGCCGGTAACCAAAAGATCTGGAATGAAGTTCGCAGAAATGAGAGTCACCACATCTATTTTGAGGTGGTTCAAGATTTCGGGTCGTCTATGAGGACTTCTATGCACTCTTGTAATTCACAGGTTATGCTTGTTGTCCGAAGACTGTGATTTGCTCACGACAACTGCACAATATCTCTCCCATTATGCCCATTATGATAGAGAAAGATATATCTCATCAGCGAAAATATAACCAAGCATATGAAGAAAGACAGAGTTAGAACTGATCATATTTAATCTCTATGTCTACCCTTCATATGGCTTGACCAGAGCGAATGTATATGCCTAACATGATATACATGATTACTATGAACCAAGGTCTCATCTGACAAGAGGCTGGACCCTGACATAAAATCACGCGACTGGTGGAACAGGGGACGATCTAATTCGCCAGTTTGACAGCTTGTTTTCAAAGGGTCGATCAACATTAGATCGTCATGTTCTAATCTTTCAACCTTGCTACATCCTAGTATACGATAGCACGGTCCATCATTGAACTTGAATGTGTATGAATTTCCTGATAAGCATTGCCATTCAAAGCAAAGGTCCATATTGCTTTCAGAAATCCGTGATTAGGCCATCAAAGTATCAAGTCAACAACTATTGTGAAATCTGCAAAAGCGAACATCTCGCATTTGACAAACTCGATTATGGATCCTGTCCAGTCCCACAAGAGTCAATAATGGAGATGGAGTGACGTAGTTTGAATCCACCACGAGTCAAGCGGGCCCGCCAACATCAATATCTCAAGAAGACGATAGGCGGAAGACCAAACCACTGCGAACCTGAATTTACCCTGGACTACCAGTTGTGTGAGTGGAACTCGAAGAACATATTGAGATTTGAGTCTTCCCTCTTTGCGATAGCGTATTCCTGGGTGGAGGACAAAGTACTTGATAAGTACATTAGTTCTCATATGCCATGAAGTCTGGGGGTTACTTAGTATGTGGAGAGAACATCCTCGTGAACATTGATTTCGTGGGGAAGTACCAACGATTGGAACCTACCGCTTTTAATATTGGATCTTGGTCAAGATCAGGTTGATCTGGGGTTACAAAGGTTGTAGCTGCCTCCAAGACTCATGACAAAAGACGAGGGGGGAGCCAATGGCTCACCTGTCCACCAACACGTCTCAAGTTGTAGATGAGGATAAATCAAATTGCATGAACTGCGCATGTCCTGTCAGGAGGGAATTAATGGAACCTGCATATTTCCAGCTTCCCTTCCACAGTCACACTCGAGTTCCAACTGAATGGGTAACAAGGCATGTGACTGGCTATGCTTGCACAGCCTTGGATGCGACTACGAGTCAGATCTATCAGCGCTTCATCTGACTTGTCTCAGCTGAGGAGAGATCTTTTCAGAGTGGCATCCTTATTTTGCTGTCCATTGAGTGAGAGCAATAGCGGTTTTTATCGATAAAGCTGCCTGTGAACCCCCACTATGGCTGTCTTGGCTCTATAACGCGTCCACACACCCCACACTTCACGATAGTTCGAAATGACCTACGACGGACGGCTTGCCAGCTTGCCCCGAGCGCCTGTAGTAAAAAGCGTGGAGAAGTGCCCGCTTGTGAACGTGGAGTCTCCAAGACATATTCTCATCGAGTTAAACTGCAAGCATGTGAAGGTACTGTATCCGTAAGACCGTTGAAATTCAGAGTTTAAGGCTGGCAGAGATGAGCCATTATTACCCCTGAGAAAACGGCAGAAATTGAAACTGGATAGAGCGAACTGACTGATGATCATGCAATCAAGCAAGATTAGAGATTGGGTAAAGTGGAATCGCTACTGTACTTGAGATAGAGTAGCGAGTATGGAGATCAGACGCAGACAGCCCAGTCAGTACAGTGCAAGAATTGGATGCAATGCAGTAATTAGATCCTACATACATCTCAATCTGACAGCCCAGGCCAGGCAAACGCGACCTCGACCTCCTGAAAGCCTCCCCTGAACGGCAAACTCCCGTACATACTATTTTCCAGCAGCCGTCCCCTTGCTTGCTCTCGATCGAGTTTTAGTCGTCGACTTGTCCTATCCCTCAAGTTACTGCCCTTCCTTCATCTTGAACAGCATTTCCTTCATCTTTATTCCCCCTTCGTTACCAACCTTCATCCTTATCATCAAATCACCTCTTTTCGTCCCATTTTCCTCACCCTTAAGTCGGTCATTTTCCTCCCAGACGTATCTCTTGCACATTTTCGTGATCGCTGCCCCTGCTGCTGTCTCGCCTGACTATTATTGAGATTTGTCACTTGGTGCAGCCAGCAACTGTCCGCTTGAGGTCCTATCCTGTCTCAATCGTGGTCATCTGCCTATCGTCCACTGCACCGACCCCAGCCAGCACCAGCTTACCTCCGCGTGCTGCACTCCAGCTTTTCCCCAGCTGCGACTCCATCCTAGGCAGTTTGGTCTTGTCTCGTCTAGTTGGTTCTGTTTCTGAAGATCGTTCATCAATTCAACCAAAGGGCCCATGATAGCGCTTTGCTTGTCGATTATTACCGCGCATTCCGCCTGTACCGCGTCGCAACCTCACGCACACGCAATTTGTCCAAGGTCACTCCAAAGTACCTGATCCCCAAATCTACGCTGCCGAGTGACGCAGTTTGAGCTACCACCAACCAGGGGTCCCAACAAGCCCAGAAGAACAAGGCCTGATACATCGTATCTCAACTGACTAGGAACCCACCTCACACGCCCAATTGAACCCGCGCCCCAGTCAGGTATCTATCTTTTGCTGTGTTTACCAGTCAACCTTTTTTTTTTAACCGATTGAATCCTGCCATAGACGCCGATAGACCCTGATTCCGTACCGTCCACACCCCGGTCACCCGACCCCATCTTTCCCATTCCCCTCCGTCTATCGCTGGGCCGTTCAAGGTGCCGATGACCTCGTTGTCTCTCGGCCTTTCCCCTTCTCTTTCCGTACCTTTTACCTTCAATCTCTCTGCAGACGGGCGCTGCTGCTTAACAGCCCCATCTTCCCAAAATTCCTCCCTCCAAGTCTTCACGTCTTCCCTCAAACATTCCTCTACGGACCCTTCGTCCTGATAATCAACAACACCAAGACCCGGATTCACAAGCGACGTCATTGCTCGCGTCCCGCAACGACCACGATCGTGCCTACGACGACGATAGCGACGATAACCGCCAACACCGCCCCGACGTTGCCAAGTCTCATCGTCGCTCGTCTTATTCTGGCTCCGAATCGTCGTGGACCGACACCGGCGATATTGGCGAGCAGCTGGCCGACGAGCACGACCCTGTTCGTCTACAGCTCTCTTCAGACGTCGAGGACGAACTTCTGGCCAACGTTCATCGCCGACATCCCAAGCACGGCAACCAGAAGAGGGTTCGCATCCAGGACTCACATCACCACCATTATTCTCAGTCGCGATCTGCACTTATCAACAAGGAGGCTATCGAGGTTCCTAACTTCAACCCCCCAGGTCCCTCTCGCGCTGAACGTGTACTCGGCGCCATCATGGCCGGACGTACAGGTTCAATCCATGGCCTGACAGGCAAGGCCCTGATGTAAGATTATGCACTCTTGTCACTTGCAATTTTATAGACTGACCTTTACCAGCTACTTCACCAGTATCTTCGTATCACTCGGTGTTTTCCTTTTTGGATATGATCAAGGTGTCATGTCAGGTATAATCACGTAAGTTCCAATGCCTTCTGAATCCGTCTTGGTTTTGACTAATCGATCACCAGTGGACCATACTTCATGGATTACTTTGATCACCCTTCCAAGGCATACGTTGGTACTATGGTTGCTATCTTAGAGATTGGCGCATTCATCACTTCCCTGATGGTCGGTCGCATTGGCGACATCATCGGTCGAAGACGCACCATCTTCTACGGGTCTTGCATCTTCTTCGTCGGAGGTGCTCTCCAGACTCTGGCTACTTCCATGCCCATGATGATGGCTGGACGTTTCGTTGCCGGTTTCGGAGTTGGCATGCTCTCGACCATTGTGCCTGTTTATCAATCTGAAATCTCGCCCCCTCACAACCGAGGAAAACTGGCATGTATTGAGTTCACAGGAAACATCGTCGGTTACTCAACATCTGTCTGGGTTGATTATGGCTGCGGCTTCATTGAGAGTGACTATTCTTGGCGCATTCCTCTTGGACTGCAATGCTTCATGGGTGCTCTGCTTGGACTCGGCAGTCTGGTCATTGTTGAATCACCTCGGTAAGTCAGTCCTATTTGGTGTGTGTCGAAATGGCTTGCTAATTTCACAGATGGCTTTTGGACAACGACCATGATGAAGAAGGAATGGTGGTCATTGCTAATTTGTATGGAGGTGGCGACATTCATGATCCTAAGGCTCGAGATGAGTATCGCGAGATCAAGATGAACGTCCTTCTTCAACGCCAAGAAGGCGAGCGAACATATAAGGACATGTTTCGTCGATACAAAACCCGAGTTTTTATTGCAATGTCTGCTCAAGCGCTCGCCCAGCTCAATGGCATCAACGTCATCTCCTACTACGCACCGTACGTCTTTGAGTCTGCTGGTTGGGTTGGTCATGACGCTGTCCTCATGACTGGTTTCAACAGTCTCACATATCTTATGTCAACAATTCCACCATGGTACTTGGTGGATCGTTGGGGTCGACGCAAGATCCTTCTTTCTGGTGCCACAGCTATGGCCATCTCACTATCGCTCATCTCTTACTTCCTTTTCCTCGACATCAAGTGGACTCCTCGATTGGTTGTTCTGTTCGTCATGATCTATAATGCTGCTTTTGGTTACTCATGGGGACCCATCCCCTGGCTCTATCCTCCCGAGATTCTCCCTCTCAGCATTCGATCAAAGGGTGCCAGTCTGTCTACAGCAACCAACTGGGCGGCCAACTGGCTTGTGGGTGAAATGACGCCTATCCTCCAGGAATGGATCAAGTGGCGCATGTATCTGGTTCATGCATTCTTTTGTGTGGCCAGTGTGGTTATTGGTAAGTTCTTTTGTCATACCTGAGCTGACACCGCCTTACTGACATGTAATAAGTATACTTTATCTACCCGGAGACCTGTGGCGTGCGCCTGGAAGACATGGACTCGCTATTCGGAGACGCCAGTACCGTTGCTGGTACTCCTTCGTTACACGGTACTGAAACTGGATCTTTGATGAGGGCCGGATCTCCTGTAGGATCCTCTCGAGGGCTCATTGGACCCTCATCTGCCATTCCTGGACTTTCCCTTGACCCCCCTGCGATTGATGATGACAGCAAGTCTCAGATGCAGACCGGCGGTGATGAACGAAGTATTGGTGGCTGGCTATCAAGAGTGGTCGGACGAAACAGGTCCGATAGTGGCAGCAGCGCGCAAGGTCGGTATGCTCCTCTTGGTCAACAAGAAGAGGGCCGAGAAAATCGACGTGATGACTATTGATGAAGTCTTTTGGAGTTTGTCTATAAGAATACCTGCATATAGATGGCGCACAAGGCGCAGGATGCGTTACCGCCAGGATAAGATAGCGCAACGATCGCCTTGAAGGATACTGGAGTCACTTGATGGGAAAGAATCAATTAAAGGTGTCAGGGCCCAAAGGAGACTTACGAAACGAAGGTGATAAGTGTGTGTTTTTGGATGAGGATCGCTGCATTTCTTTAAAGATCTATGATCGATATATTTAGACCGAATTTTCATGGAGTTAGACGGCTGCCAATGGCCTGTATATCATATATAATGAGAAGAGCGGCTTGATACAGATAAAGAAGTAACCATGCTAAAGAAAGTGTTATTGCTACTACGGAGTAAGATTTCCCTCTCTCGCAGTTTACTGTCATGAACACGATTTGTTCCGTGATAGTTAAAGTGGGCCCATTATAACTTCTCACACATCGTGACTGGGACACCAATGACATCCAAACTGTCTATCCAAATTCTGCAAGCATGGCTACCCCGACCGAGATAAGGCATGCTTATCGACATCTATATCGAAATATTCTCAAAGCAGTGCAATACACAATTCCGACTCGCTTCGTAGCCCGTGATCAACTCCGGAGGGCCTTTCGCGAGCCAGGTGCCACATATGATGGACGGGGCATCAAGCGAACCATATGGTTTCTCCAGGCGGCAGCGAAAGAGAAAGGATTGGAGCATAAGATCTTGAAGAACTTATTACGAGTCCGGCAGATGAGATACCAGAAAAGAGATTACTCGGCTTATGATCCGTTGAAACATGTAGCGTAAGTCTGAATCAATTTCCATGAGTAAGCAGTGCTTATGTCGCGATTAGACAGGAGATGAAGGATGCAAATATGACTGCGTATAATCATTATGACATGACGGTTGCTATGCTTAATAAAACTATGGGCATCTGTCTCCGTTGACATTACTTGAGGCTCCCTCAAGTTTATGCAAAGAAGAGCAATCCGGTATGCCCAGGACTTGCCTCGGAAACCTGCGGTAGCTGAAGTGGAATACAGACATACAGACATACAGACATCAAGTTCGCAGACAAAGAAGGAACAGAGATACGGATGTTTATTTTGCTATCAAAGGCTTGAGGTACTATAGAAGCTCCCCTAGCGGCTCTTTGTTGAGACGATGAAAGGGGCCTGTACATTAACGGTACTGGATGCACAAGGCAAAAGGAGTTGTATGGTTGATGGCAGACCTTGGACGGAATAACCGACAAATTATTTGCATACGTTCTGACCTGGGAATTCCCAATTCCCCGTACGGCGAGACCCTAAATAGTACATGTACAATACATTGAACATAAATCGCAATCCTCACTAGGCTAACCGAAGCCCTCAACGCCTTCATGAATGCTTTTCCTCTGTCTGTGATAGTCTTCTCCTTTAATCATGCTTGCTGTGTCTTTTATCGGTATTCTGAAAGAAGCTCTACTCCTCGCTCGGAATGTCAATGTCAACACCAAGCTCCTCAGAGAAAACCTGGTTTAGGCTGGATCCATCACGAACGTAGATCCAGTCACCCACAGCTGTGCCCTCTTTCTCATTCTGACCCTCTCCAAAGAGGCACCAGTCATAGCGCTTAGGGCCAGAGATGGGAGATGACAGCCATATCTGCTTATTAGGGGGCTGTTTATTGATGATGTATGTGCCCTTGTCAGGCCAACTGATGCTGAGGACTCCAGCCTGTAGATAAATGTATCAGATGGGTTTGACGATAATTGCATAATTTATACGTACTGAGAAGTCGACGTCGATGTCTTCTCGCTGGTCTTGGAGTTCCTCAAACTTGCCGACAACATTATCGAGGTACTCGTCCGCAAGGTCGTGATATTCTTGCTCAGTAATATCGGCGACAACAGCATTCTGATGGATCTCTTCGGCTTCATTCAAAGGCTTGGCAGGATTCTCCGTATCAGGCATGATACCCCGCTTGTCGGAAATCGTAGTCGAGAAGCATTTTTGCGAAAGGGCAGATCGGATGGAAAGGTGTGAGATTGCAGGAGCGATACGGAAGCTTGAGCGGCAGATGGGCATTGAAGAGCGGATCGCTCGCGAAGCCAAGCGGGAAGCTTGAAATGCGATTTGTCGGGCCATCTTGTTTGTTAGAAAATCAACTTACGGAAATTGCGTCGTGACTATAGAATTGAGTGGTTAGAAAGGGCCCGTAAATGAACACCAGAATAGCATTCGCGGTGACGAGCTCGGTCAATCGCTGTTATTCAGAAGATGAACGAATTGAAGCAACCAAGCTCCCCGCGGTCTGGATAAGTGCAGCTGCCAGGTGGGACTGACCAATTGCACCATGACTTTCGTCAGTGAAGGTACGTACCGGGATCGCAGCTCCCGCATCCCGTCATCATCAGCTTCGCGTCTTCATTGCAGACACATGCCCCACCATTCACCATTTCAACCTACAATACCATTTGAATCCATACCTAACCTACTCCACTAGGTCATCTACGTTGGTTTTATGTGAGGGCATGAAGAGCTCCTGTCCCTAATCATGATCAATGCCTTTCTGGTCTTCAACGGCCAAGGTCAGCCTCGTTTGACCAAGTTCTATACCCAATTGGTATGCTTTATCCCCTGCAGCTTTGTTACCAGAAACTCAGATGCGCCCCAAAGGAAACTAGTATACAACAGCGCCTCATCTCCGAAATATTTACACTCGTCTCGCATCGACCGGCCGGATCTTGTAACTTCTTACCCCTTCCACCTCTGCTCGCCGCTTCAGGCACCTCCCACACCTCCTCGGAAGAACAGAACGATGTCCCAACACTAGTCACATACCGCAACTATGCGACCCTTTATTTCATCGTCATCTCTACATCGACTGAGTCGCCGCTTGCCCTTATCGATCTGATTCAAGTCTACGTGGAGGCCCTCGACAAGCTCTTTGAGAACGTCTGTGAGCTGGACTTAATCTTCAACTTCGAAACCCTGCACTCTACCTTATCGGAAATGATAATAGGGGGCGTGGTAATAGAGACAAACCTAGATCGCATTGTCTCAGGGGTAAAGGCGCAAGGAACGGTCGCGAAGAGACCTGTGAACGAAGGCAGAGGGCCTACTGGCCTGGGAAGTGGACTGGGTATGGGTGCCAATTTTGCTTGGACTGGGCGATGAGGATTACGACTATTCAGAGCGACGAACGAAATGCATGATAGAGCGGATTACAAGATGTGTCTGCCTGTTGAGATGTCCATATATGTTTCGTTTCTACGAGACTAACGCCGAACTCCAAGTATTGAATAATATACATATAGAATACACTATTTTGATTCTGGCTCGTCCTTTGGGGGATGAAAAGGCGGCGCATCTGGTCGTCGTTCGTATCGCTTCTCCGGATCGACTGCGCCGAATAGATATTGTGTCTTCTTACGAATCTAATGATGGCGTTAGCAGTTCTTGGTTCTTCTACAATCACAAATACGAACCTCTTCAGAAGGCTTATACTTCTGACCCCACCATTCGAACTCGGAGTAGAAGCAGATCCAGATCAGTGCAGCTGGAACTCGAGTTAGATAAGTCCAGAAATTATTGCGTGAGGATAATCTTACCAACAATCGTCAGGAGCTGAGCAGTCTTGACAAATTTCACCCATCGCGGTGCTCGACTTGCTAGGATAATGCGACGTTTGTACTTCTTCTCAAACCGGAGTTGTTGCTGGACAGTAAGCTGCTTGAAGTTCGGAGGCCACACTTTTCGGGCCTTGTAAGGATTGGTTGCCACCGTCAGAGGAGCCTTCTTGAGAAGACTTTCCTTTGAAGACGAGGCCATGCGTCTCATCAGAGTGGGAAACATTGTGATTGAGTCGCTTCCGACCTCGAGTGACTCAATGGTTCAAGACATGAAGCTTCGCATGAAGATTGTCGTTAGTGTTGGAGAATCTCCAATAAGCGCCACATCACCGCCACATCACCGCCACATCACCGCCACATCACCAGCCACATTGATGCACTACTGTACGAGTGTGCCCCGCGATTTTCACCCCTCCTTCTCAAGCCCGATTCAATCCCTTCCAAACAGTGACTCAAAAATTTCCACGGAATTTCGAAGTGCGTATTATTCACTCAACCTTCATATTTCAACATACTATTGGGGGGAAAACTGACAGTATTTTCTCTTTCCTCCCAGGTCTCGTCCATTTGCGACCATGGCTTCTACCGATTCTGTTCCCAAGGCCATGGAGGCTCTCAACATCTCCAAGACCAAGGAGCTCAAAGGTGCAGGTCCAACTTCCTCCACCGTTTACAAGTGGCCACGCTAACTATGAGCAGACTGAGAAGCGAGACACTTTGATCGCACTCGAGAAGAAATATCAACAAAAATGGCAGGACGAGAAAGTCTTTGAAGCTAATGCTCCCACCACGGATGAGGTGCCCCTCCACTCCATTCCCGCCGCCGAACTTCGGGAGCAGCAGCCCAAATTCTTTGGAACCATGGCCTACCCTTACATGAACGGAACTCTTCACGCTGGTCACTCTTTCTCCGTCAGCAAGGTTGAATTCGCCGCTGGTGTTGCACGCATGCAGGGAAAGCGAGCCCTCTTTCCCATGGGCTTCCACTGCACTGGTATGCCCATCAAGGCTTGTGCCGACAAGCTCGTCAACGAAGTTAAGATGTTCGGTCAAGATTTTGGGGGCTACAAGGATGATGAACCTGTCGTCGAAGAGAAGACTCCGGCTGCCAAACAAACCAAGGAGGACATCACCAAGTTCAAGGCTACAAAAGGCAAGGCTGCAGCAAAGGCTGTCAAAATGAAGTAATTGCCTTCTACATTTTGAAAATTCTTGCCATAGTATTAACGCGCTTCGACAGGTACCAGTTTCAGATCATGCAAGCTATTGGCATCCCTACAGAGGAGATTCACAAGTTTGCCGACCCTCAACACTGGCTCCAATACTTTCCTCCTCTATGCAGGGAAGACCTGACCAATTTTGGTTGCCGCATCGACTGGCGCCGATCGTTTGTCACCACAGATGCTAACCCTTACTACGACGCTTTCGTTCGATGGCAGATGAACAGTCTCAAGGCGCTGAATAAGATCAAATTCGGCAAGCGATACACCATCTACTCCATCAAGGATGGTCAGCCCTGCATGGACCACGATCGAGCTGAAGGTGAGGGTGTTGGACCCCAGGAATACACCGCCCTGAAGATTAAGGTTCTCGAATGGGCCTCTAAAGCTGCCGAGACTCTAAAGGGTAAGCTTCCGGATGGTGTCAATGTTTACCAAATCGCGGCCACTCTGAGACCTGAGACTATGTATGGCCAGACTTGCTGTTTCGTTGGCCCTAAGATTACCTACGGGATCTTCAAAGTTAATGAGAGCGACTACTACTGTATGACGGAGCGTGCAGCAAGGAATATGGCGTACCAGGGTATCTTTGCTAAGGAGGGCGTCATTGAGAAGGTTGCTGAGATCATCGGCTCCGACATGGTTGGCACTCTTGTTGATGCTCCTCTCTCTCTACACAAGGAGGGAGTCCGTGTCTTGCCTATGGAGACTGTTCTCCCTACAAAGGGCACTGGAGTTGTCACTTCCGTGCCTTCTGACAGTCCTGATGACTTTGCTACTGTCACAGACCTGGCTAAGAAGGCTGATTATTATGGGATTCAGAAGGAGTGGGCCGAGCTTGAGATCTTCCCCATTATTGAGACGCCCAGTTACGGTGACCTATGCGCCCCTTTCCTAGTCAAGAAGCTCAAGATTGCCTCTCCCAAAGATACAAAGCAGCTCGAAGAGGCCAAGGAGCTTGCTTACAAGGAGGGCTTCTACCAGGGTGTTCTGAAAGTAGGTGAGTTCAAGGGCGAGAAGGTCGAGGTTGCCAAGCCCAAGGTCCGACAGCAGATGATCGATGCTGGCCAGGCATTTGCCTACTCTGAACCTGAGCGCAAGGTGGTCAGCCGGTCAGCGGATGAATGTATCGTTTCTCTTATGGATCAGTGGTACCTGGACTATGGCGAGGAATCGTGGAAGAAGACTGCCCTTGACTATGTGGAGAATGGTCTCAACACTTACACACCTGAGGTCAAGAACAGCTTTGAAGGCGTTCTGAACTGGCTGAACCAGTGGGCTTGTGCTCGGTCCTTCGGTCTTGGCTCCAAGCTGCCTTGGGATCCTCAATTCCTTGTCGAGAGTCTGAGTGACTCGACCGTCTACATGGCCTACTACACTATCGCACATCTCTTGCATAAAGACATTTTCGGCAAGACGAAGGGAGACGCAAATGTCGAACCGGAACAGATGATCGACGAAGTCTGGGACTATATCTTTTGCCGCCGTGATTTAAGTGACGAGATCGTCACAGACAGCAAGATTCCCAAAGAAACTCTGGAGAAGATGCGCCGCGAATTCGAGTACTTCTATCCTCTCGACGTGCGAGTATCGGGCAAAGTGAGTGAAATGAAAGTACCTACATTGAGATGAAGGGAGACTAATCTTCGTGCTCTATAGGATCTGATAAATAATCATCTGACGTTCATGACTTATAACCATCTTGCCCTATTCCCTCGCGAGTACTGGCCGCAAGCTATTCGTGCAAACGGTCATCTGATGCTGAATGGCGAGAAGATGAGTAAGAGCACCGGTAACTTCATGACTCTCCGAGACTTGACAGAGAAATACGGTGCGGATGCTTCTCGTATTGCTCTTGCAGATGCCGGTGATGGTGTAAACGACGCCAATTTCGAGGAGGATGTTGCCGATACGAACATTCTCCGATTATATACTCTCAAAGAGTGGTGCGAGGACATCGTTCGGGATCAGGATCAGCTTCGAACTGGCGAGTTGAATTCGTTCCAGGACGCTTTGTTCAACAACGACATGAATGCGGTTATCAAGGAGGCCGTTGAGCAGTATGCCAACACCAACTACAAGCTGGCCTTGAAGGCTGGTCTATACGAGTTGACGAGTGCTCGCGATTTCTACCGAGAAGCCTGTGCAGCAGCTGGCATAAAGCTGCACCGCGATCTTGCCCTCCGGTATATCGAGGTACAGGCTCTGTTGCTGGCGGTCTTTGCTCCTCACTGGTCTGAGTACATTTGGCTTGAGGTGCTGAAGAATGAGGGCACTATTCATAATGCTCGATTCCCCGAGATCAAGGAGGTCGATGCTTCCCTGTCGGCGAAGCGTGACTATGTACGAAACACTGCTTCCAACGTCAACTCGGCAGAGGGTCTGCAACTGAAGAAGAAGGCCAAGGGCAAGGAGACATCTTTCGACCCCAAGAAGCCTAAGCAACTCACAATCTTTGTCACGGATAAATTTCCAGCTTGGCAAGCGAAATACATTGATCTCTTGAAGGAGATGTGGAACGTGGAGGCCAAGTCAGTCAACGATAAGGAGCTCAATGGCAAGATTGGCAAGATGGGAGAAATGAAGAAGGCCATGCCATTTGTGCAGAACCTCAAGAGACGACTTCAGGCCGGTGAGCCAGCGAGCGTGGTCCTGGAGCAGAAGCTGGCATTCAACGAGAAAGAGACTCTCCTGCAGATGGTTCCTGGATTGAAGCGAACTAGCGGCCTGGTTGCTTGCCACATCATCTCTGTCGAAGAGGACAGCAAGAAGGGAACCAACCTCGGAGATGGAAAGGAGGTGGAGCTTTCAGTACCTACAGCTGAGCATGCAGTCCCTGGACAGCCAACATTCCATTTTGAAAATGTCGAGGCTTGAATGTAAGAGCTAAGAAAAGGAGATGATCTTGCTTGTTGCCAAAATAGAATGTAGAATGTATCACACGGGAATGCATGCAAACTCGTCGGTTGAGGTTACGTGTTCCTGCATCAGATGTGTGTACTGTGTGTGGATCGATAGATCTGTGTTTTGAGTTAAAATTGGAAAAGACGTCGATCAGCTATGCTAGAGACGGGCTTGTTTTGTTATGCCTAGCATGATTGCCGTGATTTGGATTTTGATCTGGGTTGAACATGATGAACCTCATGTAGGCCTCCCTCTTGGCCTTGACTCGCCTCGATGCTCGATACTCCGAACTCGATACAGTAATCTGGATTCTTCGGTAGGCTATTCTTGTCCGTAGGACTCGGTACACACATACCCTTACGCTGACATCACGTAGTGCTTTGCCACTATACAATAAGCCGAAAAAGTGGCAGTGATAGTGACGAGATTCGATAATAGGTACGGAGTAGTCATGCGGTGATTGTGATAATTCCGATACTTATTGCCAAGTTGCAAAGCAGTAATTATTCCAGAATTTGACAGAACATGGTTGAGCTTACAAGGTTGAGTCAAATGAGACAGGGGTAGTCGATGGCATCAACGAGGCGAGCGAAGGGTTTGGTGTTATTGCATGGTTCGTTTCAACGACATTCAAAATTTCAATGAAAGTTTACTCATATCGAAACAGACAGTCTGACCGAGCTTCTACCTTTGGCTTTTTTCTCCGAGCACTACATGAACAGGGCAGGGGACAATTATTAATTTGATATTGAATATTTCCGGCTGCATCCCCATTTGGTCTGTAACAAACCCCTGGGGGCATATAATGGATGATGAATGCTATCGAGAAATGTTCCGGGGCAATAGGCAGTAATAATAAACAAAAGGGGCCCGAAAGCTTGTTCATGCAAAAATATGGAGTTTTCCGGGTCGGTTAAAGGAGACAAAGATTGAAGGGGATATTCAAGTTCAAGGGACCTAGTCATCATCACCATACCTGGACACTCTCCTCCAACCGTTGATTCATATTAAAATATGGAATTATGGATACATTCACTGATGGGTTCCATCAATTGCGCGTCGTGCGCGGTGTGGGAGCGATGCAGGCGACGGAAGCGGTAGAGGACGGGAGCCAGACAAGGCCAGAGTGCCGGGGGGCAAGCTAGCAAGAAGCCGGCAGGGGCAGGGAGCTTGATTTTCTATGGAACCACTATAACAGCACAGGCCATTCATATTTGCTGTTTTGCTGGGGGTTCTCTGGTCTAAGTGAACGACAAAGTTCGAGGCAATCGATCATGATGGAGCTTGTCGGAATGTCCGCGCTGTTTCGTTTTAATGCAATGCGCGATATGAAACGATAATAGATAGAGTGAGGGTGGCTGGACGATCATTCCTGTTTATTCCCTCTCCCTCTCCTTTTCCCCTTGACTAGTGACTTTGTGGTTGCTGTTAAGGCCGCAGCCTGGTCTGGGCTGTTTGATTCTGCTTGCGCGTCAGAACCACAATAAAAAAATCCAACACAGATCTACAGATTATTAGTCCGAGCCGCAAAATACAACCCTAGCACTTGGTCCAGCCGCAAGATTTCAGGGCACAGGCTAACAGGGCACAGGGATATGAAGGTCTCATCTGCAACTGCGGGAGAAGGGGAAATAGGGAATACCGGCAGCCACTATTCGCGCGGATTCCTTGTACTTGCATATTATTCCGTCTATGCTTTCCAGTAATTATCAACAATGAGCTGGTTGGTTGTTGTTGTTGTTGTTGTGCAACCCGTCTCCATTTATCTTGTGGTTGTTTTTAGAAACATTCTCTGGCAGAATCGAGCGGTTTTTTTCTATTCGCCTTGGTCTGGAAAGCTTGCGCAATCCGCCTCCACCAACCCCAAACAAACTAACCCACGCCCAACAGCAACCATTCATGATTGTTCCCTGATCCTCAAAGGTTCAGATACATACAGTGCAGTATACATAATCAAAACTTGGTTGCGTTTATGACGCAAGTCTCTTGTTGCCCAGTGAAACTGTGTAGGTCTATGGAACTGCACGGCTGATCATCTTGAGGACTGTTCCTGTTTCTATGAATCCTTTGGAGGTTGGCGTTGGCTGGCTAGGCTAGACCTGAACATTCTGCAGTGCTGTTATGCTTAGTTGGCTGTCTCTCCCGTGGTGTGCATCCATCAAGCCAATATCTTGTCGTCTTGCATATGGTTGCGGGTGGTATCAGATCTTGGTTGGTTGATCTAGCAATAATATACCGTCGTGCATAAGCATCAGCATCAGCATCAGCGGAACGGTTGGTGTGAGGCTGGGTCTATCTATTTTTTGCTGGATTATCGAATTACTCACTGTACAGCCGCGTCAATCCTGCACCGCAGTCAACCAGTGTAGTCGAGCGTGACTCAACAGAGAGCCTACCTTTCACTGCAACCTCAACTGACACTGTAGATTGCGTTGACTTTGTGCCTTGATTTTCAGACAGAGAAAACAAAAGTCAGTGTGGACCCTCTCAGCTCTGTAACTGACGCACCGGATCAACTTCCTCGTTGAGGCCCTGGCATCTGGTATTGGGTGATAATATCGAAATATCCTGGCGGTGGAGTCATGTATAGTACAACGGTGGAACTCAAAGACACCAAAAGAAGTGGGTGGCTTGGGGTTGGGATGATGCAACCGCCCCCTGGGGCTGGTATCATGTATCATGTATGTACTGCACCGATTGACTCTCCTCTCAATCCTTGCGAGGCTCTCAGGTATATAGGAGTCGAAGTTCCTCTGCTCATTCAGTCATTTCCTCATTCTCAGCATCCACTCAACAACTACTACAATTACAATCGCTACACCAACACTCGTTTAAACCCGATCTAATTCTCTTCGAACTCTTCTACCAACAACCAAACAACCTAAAACCACCATCAAAATGCACGCTTCCGCTGCCGTCCTCGCTTTCGTCGCTGTTGCGGCTGCTGCCCAGACCCCTGTGGCTCCCGTTGCTACTCCCGTCGCTACTCCCGGTGCCCGTTAGTTCCAACCCTTCTCACGATCCTCTCTTCACGACAGTTCAACTAACATAAACGTTAACAGCCACCAACGGTACTAAGCCCGGCTCTGGCTCTGGCTCTGGCTCCGGCTCTGGCTCCGGCTCTGGTTCCGGCTCCACCCCCGCCAACGGCGCTGCTGCCCTCGGCCTCAGCGGTCTCGCTGGTGCTCTCGCTGTTGCCCTTGCCCTGTAAATTTTGACATTCGGAACTTGTACAGGGTTTGGTGGACATGAGGACATGCTGCATTCTGATGCATAGTCCTGGAGGAACCGTGCTGGTGCGCGTATAACTTTCGATGGAGATAGATCGGGTACATTTTGTCCTGACTAGAATAGATAGACCAATGGAGCGAAATCACCTCCAGCTATATTAATACTAATCGCATACCACCACCGTTGTCCGATGTTTTTCGTGAAATGCTTTTCTCTTATTACCCAGCCTACTTGAACCTCATGGTCCTGCTTGTCTCTGGAAGCTTGGCAGTAACCCTGAACCAAAGGAGTAATGGCGGCAAATTTATTTCCGGCATAACGTTTGTGTTGTACTCTTATCTTAATTTGCTGGGGCCTCAATCGCTTCTTCCCTGCCCTTGTAGATTGGCTGATTGTGGCGGCGACACAGACCCTCGGGGTTGCAAAAAAAACACAATAATCGGTTTGGTGACACATGGGTTGATTTTTGTGTAAGCGACTCTCATGTTTTTTGCAACCCCCTAGACATAGTACATCGAGTGAGCCGGGCTTCCAGGTACCCTGGGGCCACTCTTGTCCTACCAAGGTAGGGTTGCTGCTCGCATTGGTTTGAGGGCGTTGCGAAAATGGGATTGTCAAGGATTCCGGAAGTTGTGGCCGATTTACCGGTGTCGAGTTGGATAGAAGCCTCAAGCTCCTCAGAAGGTGTCGTGCTCACGGCAGAAGGACGACTGTTGTGCCAGGCCTGTTCGCAGGGGTAGTCGCAATTTGTATGATTCTATCGCCATTCTTGCTTCACTCAAGCGGCTATAGGAACCTGTCCGCCCGAGGTGCCTGAAGTAGGAGGTTTTGGTAGGTCATCCTGAACTTGTTAACAGAAAACCACAAGCAAACCTTTGTCGCAAGACATACCAGATCAAAAATAACCCGAATCATGAGACTGCAACTAGGACACACGGCAATATCCTGCTCGTCCAGCAAATCCTCGAGTGTGATTTGGAACTTGTCGCCACAAGGACATGGGAACTGGTAAACCCCCATAGCCTCGTCAAAAGTCATATCCTCGATCTCGACCTCGTCGTAGATAGAAATACCCTCGTCATCGGACATTGTGGCTGCTAGTTAATGGCTAATATGGTCGTAATAAGAAAGGTATTCTTCGGTGATGTTGTGTTTATCCAAAAGGTTCAGAAAAGGTGCCCCGCAATGCGATCAAAAATTCAGCCATCCCCGCGGAAAGTGGCTCAGATTATTGAATGTGGCTGTACTCAATCTGTGGCTGTTGAGTCAAATGTCAATCACATGCCGAGCGCAATAGAAAAATGTGGGGAGGCTTACACCTGCCCCAGATTCATCGACCGAGGAAGCTTCTGTATGGGGAAACTGCCATCGATATCTTGGAGCTCACAAGACGTCCTTGGTCATGTAGCGCAAGAATCTTACTCCCTTCAACACTTTGAATTCTTTCTCCCTTTCTTTGGATTTTGATCCTAAAACCTTTGTTTGAACCAGTGCTTGTTTTTTATTTGGATACCATTCGACTTCCGATTTCCCATGCGCTTAGCTGCTTTGAATAGATCTGTGATGTGACGTCGATACGCCTCGGCTCAACCCCAATCTCGACTACGTTTCGACTTCAAGTGACTACAGAGTCATCGCTGGGGATCGCTCAATAATACGATACCATTATCAACTTAGTCTACAGAGTCTCTGGGTCTGCGCGCGCGTTATGGCATCGCAATCGAAGCTCGCCTTGCCGGGCGATCGCACCCTCCGGGGTATAATCTCGCAACTTACAACCCTCTACGTTTCCAATCGCACACGTATCTCACGCGCTGTATGGATAACACTGTTCGCTGCCCTCGCTAATCGAATTCGCCTTGCCATCTCCGAGCAAAAGGCAGCCTCTGCCCGTGAATCTGCCCAGCGCGCAGCCCGTCGTGGTACCACATCCAGTGGGAGCGAGGAAACACCCCGAAAGAAAGTCGAGCTGAATCGCGAGTTCTTTCGGTCATTGCTTCGGCTACTCAAGATTGTTGTTCCAGGATGGCGCAGCAAAGAGTCGAGGTTACTGATGAGCCACAGCTTCTTCTTGGTTCTCAGGACTTTAATTAGTCTACGCGTCGCCGAGATGGATGGTGCTATTGTAAAGGCTCTTGTGAAAGGAAACGGAAAGGAGTTCCTGAAGCGCATAGTATGGTGGATGCTGATCGCGGTCCCTGCGACCTTCACCAACTCCATGGTAAGTCTGATTATTCCCCGATATTCGTTGCTTGCTCACACCTGCTTTAGCTATCGTATCACCAAGCTGAACTGTCGCTTAAATATCGATCGCGGCTTACGCAGCATATACATGACAAATACTTATCCAATCTAACTTTCTACGGTATCTCGGCTTTGGATGACAGAATAAAGAATCCAGATCAACTGATTGCGGTCGATGTATCAAAGTTCTCCAATAGTCTGGCCGAATTGTACAGTAATTTAGCCAAACCTCTACTCGATATGGTATGTTGAATTGTTTGCACTTAGCAACAAAGTCGCTGACATCATTCAGACAATATATACCTGGTCCTTGTCGAAGAGCGTTGGTGGTGAAGGCGTTGTCTTCATGTCACTCCTTGTCCAATTATCAGCCAACGTGATGAGAGCACTAACTCCGCCGTTTGGGAAATATGTTGCAGATGAAGCAAGGTTGGAGGGCGAATTCCGCTTCCAGCACTCGCGCCTTATCGATTATAGCGAAGAAGTCGCTTTATACGGGGGCCACAACGCTGAAAAGGACACGTTAGACAAGGGCTACTTTACTCTCATCAAGCACGTCAACTACATCCTCCGTCGACGATTTTACCACGGATTTATGGAAGATTTTGTCATTAAATATTTCTGGGGCGCGCTTGGTCTGATGCTCTGCAGTGTTCCCGTCTTTGTCAAGATGCCTGGTCATATCGCGATGAATATGGGCGATCGAACAGAAGCCTTTGTCACTAATAGACGGATGCTTCTCTCTGCATCCGACGCATTTGGCCGTATCATGTTCTCATATAGAGAGGTTATGGAACTGGCGGGCTACACGTCTCGTGTTGCTACTCTACTGGATGTGATGGATGATGTCCAGGCTGGTCACTTTGAGAAGAAGCTCGTCTCCTCTTCGGGCGTTGAAGGCAATGAGGCTGTTCTCAAGGGACGTGGAACTGTCCACGAGAGTAACGACATCACTTTTATTAATGTGTAAGTTCGGAGATCACTGTTCTCTGTTACTACGCTAACCCATTCACCCAAATAGACCCATTATCTCACCTAACGGTGACGTACTCATCAAAGCTTTGTCTTTTACTCTCAAACACGGAGACCACTTGCTTGTTGTTGGGCCTAACGGCTGCGGAAAATCGTCTCTTTTCCGCATTCTCGGCGGTCTCTGGCCTGTTTATGGAGGCACAGTCTACAAACCCCCTTTCCACGCCATTTTTTACATCCCCCAACGGCCTTACCTTTCCCGAGGCTCCCTTCGCCAACAAATAATTTACCCGGATTCTCTTCGCCAGATGCGTGCTCGTGGTGTCACGGACGCAGACCTTCTCGAGTATCTCAAGATCCTTGGTCTTGAGCACCTACCCGAATTATACGAGGAAGGTTGGGAAGCTGAGGCTGAGTGGCGCGATGTTCTTTCTGGTGGTCTCCAACAGCGTGTTGCCATGGCTCGGCTCTTCTACCATCGCCCGAAGTACGCTATCCTTGACG
This sequence comes from Fusarium acutatum, assembly GCA_012932015.1. Lineage (NCBI taxonomy): Eukaryota > Fungi > Ascomycota > Sordariomycetes > Hypocreales > Nectriaceae > Fusarium > Fusarium acutatum. The sequence continues at coordinate 280,506 of JAADJF010000054.1, forward strand.
AGTGTACCAGCAGCGTTACCCTTGAGACAGAGAAGGCTATGTATGATACAGCAAAGGCCCTAGGCGTCACTCTCATGACTGTCAGTCACCGTCGAAGTTTGTGGAAGTATCACTCTCACATCCTTCAGTTCGATGGCCAGGGCAACTATGTTTTCACCAAGCTTGATGCCGATCGACGTCTCAAACTTGAGGATGAGAAGGAAGAGCTGGAGGTTCGGTTGCGCCAGGTCCCCGAATTGGAGCGCCGCATCGCCGAGTTGACGGCTGCTTAGGCGGCACGACCTATATTATGGTTTTAGTGGAAATATTACCGAATACCCGTGGCTGAATGTTTGCACAGATACAAGTGTATTTCCTTGAAGGTACTTAGACATTGGCGTAAAATGTTCACTTGATATGGTAGTATATCACAGGCAATAATTGAAACAGCCTCTTCGCCAACCACTTGATGGTATCCTGCATGTTCGTAATATACTGACATATACAAGCCGTGCCAAATCTCAGGATGGATAACCGAGTTGACTTTGCGTTATACATAGTCGAGGCTCCTTAAAGGACAGAGCTTATGTACACGTTCCTGGGGGGTGTCATGGCTCCCAACCCATCCACCAAACCTCTCATGTCAACCATCCTTCCAAAGCCTATCCCAATATCTTATCCACTCCTCTGGTTGCGAGGATGAAAAGGGCATGTCTTCTTATGCAGGCTGTTATCGCCTCTCATGATAGCCTGATGGTCGGCGCCGCATTCCCAGCAGAACTCATACCCACATCTTGAACCTGTAATATACAAGAATCAGCACCGCATAGGTAATACGCCTGTAGCTAGCTTAAAAGAAAACTGCGGCCTACCGCATAAACTAAGTAAATTGAGTAGTGCCCATGGATCTTGTTGCATTTTTCAGCTACTTGATGCAGACTCATGGGCACTACTCAATCTAATACTGAGCAAATTGACCAAGGCATATGTGTATGCTGTTCCATTTCGAGCCGCAGTCCCAACAAAATTGGTATTTGCATTTTACACCTGCTATGATTAGTGTCCATATAACGTGGTCGGCGTGGAGGTCCTATGTGAACGCACAGTACCCATGATAGTGAAGCAGCATTATAGCAAGACTTGCATGTGCGGAAAGATAAAAAGAAAACAGCAAAGGCGGCAAGGAACTTACATGTCATATGTGCACTATAATGCTTGTTAGTACTGTGGTTGTCTTTGTAGAACATGAAGATTTGATGCTTACCAGCCGAAACTCTTCTCGATAGCCCATCCGCATCCTCCACATGGTTTTGATGTAGCCCTCAATGTTACGTTGCTCTTGGCCTCTTCTTCTCTCCTTCTGGCTGCAATTTTGCGCCTTTCTTCTGCTGCATTCCTGGGCGATGCTTTTTCGCGAAGAGCTCGTTGCCTCTGCTGTCTCTCTTGCTCAAGCTGCCGTTGCCTTTCCTGGTTCCTCTGCCTCTCTCGTTCTCGTTGCATCTCTTGCATCTCTCGTTTTTTCTCTCGTTGCCTCTCCTGGTTCCTCTGTCTCTCTCGCTCTTGCACTCGGTTCCTTTCTCGTTCTCGTTCTCGTTCCCGTTCTCGCTCTCTCACTCTCCGGTCTTGTGCCTCTTGGCGCTCAGTTTCAGCATTTTCTTCAGCGGCAAGCCTGCGAGCGACGTCCCAATCTGCCTCTTCTTGAGCTTCTTGAGCTGCTTGAGCCTCCTCCCACCTTTCATTTTCCAGTTCCAAGTAGCTACGAAATTCTGGATCCTCTTGAAGCCGATCATACTCGTCGCAAGACAAGTCTTCATGCCAGTTGACTCCGTGGCGAAAGCATGAGCGATGATTACATTTAATGCAAACGACGATGGGCTGAGTAGACCCAGAGTCGTGGATCTGTCCAGAGCCGCAATCAGAGGTACACCAGAAGAAGTTCTCCTCATCTGCCACAGCAGCTCGAAGCGCCTGTCTTTCGTATCTATATGATGTTAGTCATATTCTATCGGTTTGAGTACTATATTCATACTTGGCAATTGACTGTTCATCGGCAAGGCGTCGAATGTCGTTATATTCTAGTTTTTCTTTGCACTCGCCGCAACTGATTTCGTTCCAGTATTCGGTTTTCATGGCCACTTGGATTGATCGCACCATGCAATCCAAACATATAGAAGGAGTGTGCGTGCATTTTGAGGTGACAAAATCTGGAAAAGAATCTGTAGTTTTCATGTCGCTACAGGCAAGACACTCTCGGCTGCCTATTGCGTTTGCCGTCACAGCATCACTGTCTGGTGACTCGGACAGATCAAGGGACGGGCTTGCAGAGGACGAAGATGAAGATGAAGCAGCGGCGGCGACGCTAGCTATAGGTTGTTCATGGGATGAAATACTGTCGTGACTGATATCGGAAATCTTAGCATCTGTTTTCTCAACGTCGAAGTCTGCAAAGTTTAGGATAGACGCTGGGGTAGGATGATAGGCTTGTCGAGACGACAAAGCAGGAGTAAACCCATGAGCGACAACTATATCGCGACGAGACTCTACAGTAAAGTCATAGTCGTCGAGAAAATAAGGACGTTGATAGCGAAAATGGGCTTGTGTTGATGGTACAGGGGCTGTATCGTACGCTTGAGACTGAGCCGTGTTACTTGATGATGGCTCTTGAGGTTTGTTCGTTCGATCTTGCACTGCAGTAGCACTACTGTCGTCCTCAAAACCACTCGTGATGGCCGAGTTAACGCGCCCATAGAAGCTGCTATTTTGGGCGGACATGTCGTTGGTGCGCGCAACTTTGGACCGTTGGCGAGGCGGTTGAATAGGGGGGCCTTGCTCAGGGTTGCGTTTTCGAGAGGGAGAAAGGCGAGAGTTTGAGTATCGATCAGGGGAAGGACGTGTCTTTTTTGCAGTCACTTTATTCCTGTGCTGAGTGACAGTGGCAGTGGTAGTGTCAGTGCCATTTCTGATTCTCGGGGTAGATGTCTGATTAGTCGAAGTTGAAGTTGAAGTCGTTGCCTTGACCTTCTTCTTTTTTGGTACCACCTTGTAGCCTTTGTTTCTCCTGAAGCAGAGCATTTTGCAAAGAGAGCAGAGCACTCAGAAAAGGACACACAGGGTTTCACAACGGAAGCAGGTACCCGATCTTCCGTCCAAGAATAAGTTGAGATTTCACAGCCCTGCCCAGGTTAGTGGGCAATGTTGAGTGGGTGAGTATGATGCTTGATGATGGTTTGCAAAAAAGAATGATCGACGCAACTTCAAAGCAGTGGGGGGACTTTATGTACTCTGCCAACGTTAAGTTCAAAGGAGATACATCAAGGCTACCATCAAAGAAAGCAACAAAGAAAGTAAAATTGGTGTCTTGAAAGTCAGTTCTAGAGCTGGAGGCCATCTTTACACCACATTGGCCCGAGAAGCCTGCAGCGGGTTAAAGCAAAAGGTAAAATGCTAGGCTTCATCGGAGGGCAATTGAAGCCATTCACAACCACGAATTCGACACATCCATCCCTAGACCCTTAGTTCCCGGCCCATGTTGTGCCGGATTAAGGTTATCTCTTTCGCGGCCACAAGACGTCCACGGTGTTACGCGCCCCACTTTTCTCACTAATTAGGTCAGTACCTGCGGGGTACGAAAGGTTCCCTGTCAGATAACTGCTTCAAAAAACACCACCAAATTCATCAAAATCCTCATACAAATTACTCCTACAGTGTCTCAAAGGAAACAATGAGCTCTCAAAAGATACAAGATTTCATAGACGATAGTAGCTTTAACCCCCCGCCTTCAAGGGCAGCTAATGACCCCACCGGCGTGCCTAATTTTCCGGCCGAAGAGGGCTGCGGTCATGATTTTCAACCTTTCAACCTCCAATATCGTGATTCCAAGATCAACCCCCTGCCCCAAGAACCACTTGAATTATTTCAGCTTTTTCTACCTATTTCCCTTATACAGTCATGGATCGAATACACCAACAGCTGGGTCGCTTACTTAATCGAAAACGCCGTTATTGATAACTGGAATACCCCCCTAACGGAACATTCACGTATCCTCAAATGGGAAGGCCTCTCCACTTCAACAGCATATGTATGGCTTGGAATCATGATTTACCTAGGAATTCATAGGGAAACAACGATAAGGGACCATTGGAAGTCCCCTAGCCTAGGAGATCAGCGCCCCCTCCACTCAATTATCAAGTTCATGCCCCTAAAGAAGTTCGAGCTGATCACAAGGTATTTCCGTACCTTTGACCACACCAAGCTTGATGTGACGAATGAGAGGGACCTTCCAAAGACCTTCCAAGCGGCTGAAGAGTGGTCTCAACACATACAGAAGGTGTCGTGTGAGCTCTATTATCCTGGGACTAATCTCACTGTAGATGAGTGTGTGGTCCCTTTCACAGGTAGATCAAAAGAGACAACAGTTATCAAGAATAAGCCTACGCCGGTAGGCTTCAAAGTCTGGGCTATTGCACAACAGGGCTACTTTTTACAGTGGCTTTGGCACGTGAAGGCATCACCATACAAAGCTGTTATTGTCGAGCTACCTTCAGCGAAGCCTTGTGGCAAGAAAGGAAAGTTACAGACTGAGATTTCTCTAAGCAATACACAGAGCGTCGTGGTTCACCTACTAAAAAGGCTGCCTACTCAGACATATCACGTCTTTACAGATAATCTCTTCTCATCGCCACAGCTCTTCCGCCATCTTCAGCAGCTTGGTATTGGGGCTACAGGCACGGCACGGCCTAACTGTGGTATCTCTACTACAATGAAGCAGATAAAAGAGACCGGAAAGGCCCCTGATGGCTCTATTTTAAAGTATAATGAGGTAGTATTTATCCCTACAGAAGATAATAAAGTATAGACATCTTTTATATATATTTTCCTTACTAATCTGTCTCTCTACTGTCTTCCTAGGTCATCCAAATTGCTTGGAAAGATAGCAATATCGTGCTCTTCCTCTCAACTGTGCATGGCGGAGCTTCTCATGAGCGCACACCAAAAAAGAGGAAAATGCCCGCCAAAAGAGGCACAAAGGCAGAGCAACAACGCCTACAACAGGTCTTCAACGGAGAAAGCTTCAAGATAATACCTATCCCTACTGTTGCCGCTCATTATAACGATGAAATGAATCACGTAGACCGCGGTGATCAGATACGGTCATATACAGCGTACGAGCATCGATTTCGCCGGGGGCCTTGGCAGGCGTTGCTTTGGTCTTTCCTCCTTGAAGTCGCACTTGCGAATAGCTTCATTTTACAGCGAGAGACGATACAGCCCCATTGGAAGCCCTATATAACGCTAAAGGATTGGAAGGAATGCATCTATAACGCCCTCTTCAACAAGTATGCCCCTGAAGGTCACACAAGGAAAAGAAGTCGCACAGGGAAGGAAGAAGATAACGAGGATATAAAAGCAGGGCAAAATCACATACAAAGAGATATCAATCATGTCTATCGAGGGAGGAATCGCTCTTCTGCTTGCCTAGCTTGTAAAGGGCTTCGACAAGGGCAGCCCCGACCCTTCAAAAAAAGGAAGGGGCAAGCAGGGCATTTACAGCCAATATCGGGAAATTCGGCGCAGGCTCCATTTACGAGGTACGGTTGTAAAGTATGTGATGTAGCTTTATGTAACAATGCTGACTGCTGGTACTTCTATCATACGCCAATTTAGGTGTAAATAAAAGTACCTATCGTCGCGATCATTTTGATTGGCCCC